>JAQFXP010000436.1:0-30434 GCA_034693685.1 Belba bartosi | reverse complement strand
TTCATTTTCCTAAATTTGGTATTAACAATTAGTAATATAAAATATTAATTTTATCAATTTTAAATTTATATTAATGCCTGTTAGAATTAAATTTTGTTTTAATTTGTTAGCATTTATTATTATTTTATAATCATAATTTAATAAAATTTTAATCTAATTAATTTTTTAATTTTTGTATTAAAATTTTTATGTATTTTATATATTTGTTCTTATTATTTCTCGTTGCTATTTTGCTTTCGCTTTTATCAGAAATTTTTATAGATAATGCTCTGCTCATTCTAGGCACTAAGGTGCTCAGCTCTGAGTGAAATATTCTTGACAATGGGACCGTATCAGACCTGCCGGCCATATGAGCCACAGTATCTATATTATTGCTTTGAACTTAGTCTTATTAATACTCTTTATAGCTTTGGCTTAACTCATGTGGCCGACAGGTTTGGACCGTATTGATTCTGAATGAATGACTCAAATAAATGTTTCACTCATTGTCAACAATTCAAAGGTTGAATATTTTTACTCTAAAGATGGCGTTACTTATACTATAAAATTTATACAGTCAACTAAATTAAAGTTTAATATATATGTAGATTAAGTATAATAGGGTCGCGACCGAGAATTAAGGCATAAAACTGAGATATAATTTACATTGACTTCTATTGGAGTTGGGATTAAAAAATAAGACATAAATATAATTTACATAGAAGAACAAAACTCATAGTTGACTGTACTAGTGTTTTTGGTTCTTGGGAGAGCGTCAACTCAGATTAACTGGCTGGCATAGGATTAAGTACATATATACAAAGACAATAATACACACAGTTTTATACCATTATTTAATGTTATTTTTAATTTATATAATTTCAATAGTAGAATTCTTAACGGCAAATTAAGTTAATTTAATTTTAGTTATTTTAACTTAAAATAATAAAAATAATTTCCAAAACTTTATCCAAATTTTTGCTAAACTTATCAAATTATGGAAAATTCTCAGATAATGTTCTTATCAAAAATTCAAATATTTCTTATGTAAAATTTGATCACGAAAAAAATTTTATTGAATTTAATGTTATTCCAAGGTTAAATGTAATCGATTTAAATTTCTTAGATTCTGTTTCTAAACAATTGAAACCAAAAGGAATTTCAGATAAAAAATACAAAGTTTTACAAGAATTAATGTTATCTATTCCAATTGAATATAGATCATTTTATGTAAATTTAAAACAAATTGTAACTAAAACTGTGACTGAATGGGATGAATAATGTAATACTATTGAAATTATATAAATTAAAAATAACATTAAATAATGGTATAAAACTGTGTGTATTATTGTCTTTGTATATATGCACTTAATCCTATGCCAGACAGTTAATCTGAGTTGACGCTCTCCCAAGAACCAAAAACACTAGTGTAAGTGAAATATAATTTAAGTGAAACTCAATAAAAACAGTCAAACATTAAATTAAATAAAGTCAATAAGTAATTGCAATTTATTAGAACTAATATAAGTTATTATTTGGTTCATTAAGGCTATAATTTAACTCAAGAATTATTGAACTGTTAATAAAACAAAGTTAGAAATAAACTAAATTTAATGTTCTTAAAAAATAAACTTTTTCTTATTTTATATTAGAATTAATATTATATATATTTTAAATAATAATATAAAAATTTTATTTAAGTATTTATTTAAATTGCATAAAAAATTTAAATTGCAGAATAGTCAAAACGTAATAATTAAATTTATACACGATTAACAATTAAGCTTGTTCAATACACTCACCTCCTTTAGCCATAAGCCAGTTATAGACCTGTGCCGTTGAATTGAAAACTTGTGCCATTGGATCAATATATCAAAATATTCTTTTGACGGCACTATTCAATCCAAAAAACAAAACTTAATAAAAAAGTCTTTTGTAGAAAATAAATGCAAAAATTGCACAATTAATGGATTACTCGAAACAAATCACAAAAAAAGTTTTAAACAACAAATTCACTGAAAACGAAATAACAGAAAGTTTCCATAAAATCATTTATTCGATCACTTATTCGTTTAATTCATATAATTTCTCTAAAATCCAAAACTATTTTTTTACGATATATTTTTGACATAATTTTTCAAAAACTTAATTTTTAATTACAAATAGTTTTTGACATAGATTTCGAAGTCGTTGTGCGAAAGAACATTATTTTGTCACTCAATCAGAACCAATAAGACTAAAGACAATGAAATCGTCACGAAATCAAATGAGAAAATTTTGTTTTAAGAATTTGTTTGTATTTTACACTATTGAAGGACTGGTTTCTTAGCTATTGAAGGTGGGGTTACATCATAATTGCCAGAATGCATGGCTCAGTTTTATTTTAATAAATAATATATCACAAATATAATAATATTATGTTTTTATTAAATTAAATTGTTTTTTAAAAATAAAGCATATAATTAATAAAATAAAAATCAAATAATTAATTCTAAAACAAATAAAATTATAAACATAAAAAAATTAATCTAAGAATTTCAAGAATCGCAAAAAGCATCAATGTACAGCATTATCAATGGATAACAATTAAATCCGGAAATGACCATTATCGTTGTAATATTTATATACTATAAATATTGCAATTATAATGTTTTGTTAATTAAACAAAAATTAAAAGTATAATAAATCAATCTTTTAAATAACAAAATCTTTCAAATTAAAAGTTATTCTCAATTTAAAATAAAATTAGTTAAAAATGATATAATATCTTACAATATGACACAATATCATCTGAAAATAAATTTCAAACATTATTGGGAAACAAATGACTAATTTCAATTAATTTGCATATTTTTGCTGAAAATAATTGTTTGATGAAAATTGAAAGTTTTTACTATTGTTTCTATTAAATTATTTTTATTAAATTGTATGCATAGTAAAATAAAAAGTTAACTGATTTATGTTTTTAATTAAATTATTTAAGAATTTTCACACAAATGATTGATCAACCGCTGCATTACTGATGCCATTAATAAAAATATTTGAAAATCAATGCAATAATAATTGCGGAAAACTTTTCTGTTTATATTTGGAACAATTTCAAAACCTATTTGTTTTCCCAATATTTCTTAAAATAGCCAATCGGGTCATACTTTTAATTGCTTTTACAGTATTTACTCGAGAAATAGACAAAAAATTTACTACAATTTTAACAAATTTCTTTTTATATCAAATAACTTCACAAACTAAACTCGGAAATTTTTTTTAAGTATTTTTATTAAATTGATTTTTGGTTAAACTTAATTGATACTTACCGAGAAACTTTTATAGATTTACAGTTAATTAACTAACTTATTTTTTTTATAAATATAATTATTAAATCACTTCTGTATCAATTTTTAAAAATAAATGTGAATAAAAGCACAATTTAGAAAATTTTTGTCTAGATAACTTATTATAATGATTCGTAGAATATTAAATTCAAAAATATTCAAGTCGAAAATATTAAAGTCATAAATTTTCGGCTTGAATATTTTCAACTTTAATATTTTCAACTTTAATGTTTTTGATTTTAATATTTTCGATTTATTATTAATATTTTAATTAATATTGATTTTTTTGGCCAAGAGTGCGACTTTTTATACTACCCAAAAAATCCAAATTTCAAGAGATCTGCAACTCCTTGGTAATAAACAACTAATATTTTACTATTAGAAAATACATTTGATTCTTTGATCAATTGAAAACTTAATTAACTAAAAGTTGATAAAATTTATTACGCAATTTGTGTTAAGTCAGGGTTTTTCCATTTATTAAACATACTCCACTCAAATATAGTCAAATAAAGGGTTTTTTGCACAAAATTTTCTGAAAGTCAATCCACAAAAGAACTGTAGAACCGAATCTAATTATCATATCTTTAATAAACAATAAATAGAGATGAACAATATAGAAATGAAAATTAAGAAACAAATTTGTTTTTATAAAAATTACAAATAAATGATTGTGAAGTTTAGTAGATATTGTAAATTAACATAAACTAAGTTTTTACAAATTAATATTTTTGATTATCGATAATTAAATTCTACGCTTAAAAGATCAAACTTTTAATCGCTAATCAAAATTAGTGACAAAATTGCAGACATAAGTCGCATAAATATATTCAATTGAATCAATTGAAAGCTACACGTACAAATAAAAAGTTGTCTTCAAAACACAAAATTAGAATTTATTTGAGTTTTTATTCCTTATAAATGAATTAATTTTATTAACATTTAATAAGATTTATAAAATAAAAATATATTCGAATTTGTTTTTATATTCAAACTTTATTTGGTTTAAGAAATTAATTAAAAATAAAATGATTAAAAAGATTTGACTTGAATTTAAAACAATGTTTTTGTTATTAAAACAAAAAATTATAATTATTTAATAAATTTTTAATTAAATATTAAAAGTTTTATGAATGAATAGCAACATTAATGCCAATTAGAATTACTTTTCATTTTTCATCTTGCACAAGTACTTCAAGGGAAGCATTTTGATGTCACCCGAATCAAAGCTAACGACGCCTTCATTGCCATCAATACTAAGCAAAGTTCCGGTGGTTTCGCGGTCTTCACCAAAAATTACTTTAATCTGAAATTCAATTTAAAATAATTAGAAATTTATTAAACTATTTAAACGAAAGTAATTACAAACCTTATCGGTCGCTGAAGGCATAACTGGTTCCAAATGTTCGGACAATATATTGACGACTCGATCCTCTTTGAGCAGAAAGACAGCGCACATACCGCCCGAAATGCCCCTAACAATGCCGGTCTGGCCAATGAGGTCATCGTCATCATGAACATCTTTGATTCGGACCTCTATGTCGGTCGTCTGCCACTCGACAGAGAACGCGTGTTCCATACCTGCGCCCGGGGTTTGTGGGTTGAAGTGCGGGGACGACACTCCCGGAGTCATTGGCGAATACCCAAAACCAGTCGGTGATGGCGATGGACCCACACTATGAGGTCCCGCAAACACAGGACTTGGAGTCATATAACCGGCCGATGCAGGACTGGGTGCAGTGCCCGGAACACTGTAATTGGATGGCGAAGGAGTGGCCGCTGAACCATAGGGTGAGTACGAATGGTCTGACGAAGCATACATTCCGGGAGTTTGTGGAGTGTATGGACCGCCCGGTGGGGTCTCTGGGTTTACATAACCGGGTGTCGGAGGGTTTAGATACGAAGGGTTTGAGGGCGAAGGCGAGGGTTCGTCGTAATCAAAGTCAGGTCTGGGAGTGGTTGAAGCGGTCGGATCCCAAATAGAAGACGTGTGCACTGGAGTGCGCGAGCCCTCATGCATAGGAGTGGCGCCACCCCCGCCATAAGCAGGAGTTCGAGAGCCGTCATGCATAGGCGTGTTGGCCCCGCCGTACAGAGGGGTGCGACTGCCGGAGCCGTACATTGGAGTCTGACTTCCATACATTGGAGTGTTTCGCGCATAAGTCGAAACTCCACCCGATTTGTCACCGCTTCCACTCCCGACCACTACTATTCGAGTTTTGTCGACTGTAATCGTCTGACAGGTGGCGTGCAGTTCCACCCGAGCGGTAGTGCCAATCGCGTCCTTTACAATCCCTATATAGCCCTTATACGTGCCCTGAGTTATCTTAATTGTCTTTCCAATCAAATCCAAGTCCGTGCGGTCCCGACCGCCCTTCGGTCCTCCAAATTGTCGCGAGTTATTACCGCCGCTCGAGGGGTGTGCCGGAGATGAGATGCGCGGAGACATATAGCCGGCACTTGTGTTCATAACCCCTGAGCTGGAGAGAGGTCGAGAACCGCCGGCAAGTATTAAATGACGTGTTTTGCAGACAAATATTCCGCCGTTTTCTAACATCATTCGAGAGTAGAGGAAAGCTGAGTTGCGGTACAAGTGTTTGATCTCTCCCTGTCTGCCTGAGTGGGGGCCGTCAATCACTTTCACGTGATCTTTGACTTGGATCTGATTCTGTTCGGAATCGAGAGCTACGGCTCTTCTGGTGTCGCGCTTTTTGGTCACCGCCTGATGTTTGACGTGAACTAACTTTCCATTTTGGTTCAGGATTTGAAAGTTCTCTTTCTCTAACCGCACAATCACTCCAACAGTCTGTGCGTCCATTTGACACAAGTCTCCCCATTGGAACTGACCTAATGTGTCGACTCCTGTGGCCATATCGGCGCACAATTGCAAGTCTTTGGGCAAAACCTTCAACTCATGCATAGTTAGGTCAGAGAACAGAACGATTTGGTTGTCCTCTACGCGCACTATCAGACCAGTGTCGCCCTCATACCGGCCCGCAATCACTTTGACGTGATCTCCCATTTTAAAGTACTTCCGGAGTTCGTGGGCCTGGAAGTCGAGCGGATCCGTCAGGTCTTCGTGTTTGGGAATCATTGTTATCTTATTGCCATCGATGGTCACTATCTTTCCCTGAAGATGAGCCAACTCTCCCTCACACACCTCGACTGTATCTCCCGGTGCAAAGCTGTGGCCCTTGTCTTCGGCTATTGTACTCTCACTCAACTGAATTTCGATGCCTTCCGGGTGTTCCTCAAACTTCTCCAACTCAGAGAGAGTAGGCTTTACGCCATCGATGAGAAGAGCGGTTGTAGTGAAGGCTTTGTATAGAAAGCCGCGCCGATAGCGGTTGCCCTCAAATATAATAAAGTCCCCGTCGTTTGTCACCTCTCCTCCTATGGCCCGAATGCCATCGATGTCGAACAGCTTCGGAAGGGGACGCTTGCCTTTCTTGCGCTTCTGGCTCTCGTTCTCACTCGAGGCCGCCCTCAGGGCTCCCCTCAGTCGCGTGTAGTCTATTCGGGGAATGAGCTTCAGGTGCACCTGATTCTGGGCGGTGTCGACGTAGTCAACCTGACCCAAGTCGTCCTTATAGAGGCCTCTCTTCAGACGCACCCATTGGTTGACTTTGATCTGCGAATTGTCTTTTGTCACTCTCAACACATCCGTCATCTCATTGATCGGAACCATTGTCTGTCTGTAGATCCCAAGCCTTAGGTTTCCCATTCCCTGAATCGCTTGCTTTACATGAGTTTGTTTGAAGGCTTCGATATATATATAGCCTTTGATTCCTATTTCCAAACAATTAAACAATTAATAAACGATTCAATCAATTCAAACAAATCTAATCAATGCCATGCCTTCCGGAGCCACAACTGATTTGATGGGAAGCGGTTCGTCAGTCGTCGAGAAGGCAATGAATTTCCTCATCAGTTGGAGAACAGTTGCCTTCTCTTCGCCAATCTTGCACTTAATCATCCATAGGTTCGGGTCCTTCACTCCGGGCATAAGCGCCTGTTGAGTGATGTCGTCCGGGAGGTCGACGTCTCCGTCATAGCCCTTCTCTGCGGCAGAGGTTTCGGCGTATTTACGGCGATAATAGTCTTCGATTTCGTCCTCTTTCTGGGAGTTCCACATCATTTGTAGCCTTCGGTGAGACTCCATATCCCTCTGCGAAGAGTCATCGGAGTGTTTATTCTTCTCAATGATCTCATCTGCGCCGTCCTCCCACTCCTCGTCGTCCTCGATCTCGTCATCGACCTCTGCCTCATCGAGTATGAAGCCACCATGGCGAGGCTTCTTCCGCTTACGGCGCCGTCGGTCTGAGTACTCGTCGTCTTCGTCCTCCTCCTCGTCGTAGTCGTCCTCATCCAAGTCCTCCCCTTCCGGCTCCTCCTCGTCCGCCACTTCCGGTTCCGGTTCGTTAGACTCCTCGGCCTTTCAGATGACAGACAAACCGATTTGGTTTAAGTCTAAGACTAAGACAATCATTAGATCATTCATTTAATCGTTACCTCATTATCCGAATTAACCGAATTGTCGTCGCTGTCAGACATCACTGATTCTCAACAATTCAATTAAATTAAAGTCTAATTCAATACAATATTTAAATACAATTTAAATTGATTTAAATGAACGACAAATAGACTTAACGTATAAACAAGAGTTGATTCAATAATCTATAAACAAAGCGCAAACTTTAATAGAAAAACAATATTTGTGTATTATTATATACCTTACAATAATAACTATTTCATATATAAACTCTAGTATATTATAACTATTTTGCTATATATATAAAGGTATTATAAGTTGTTTTTGTAATTATAATTTTTAAAATCTATTTAATTAATGTAAAAATTATTCAATAGATGGCAATGTGTTTAATAAATCTTATTAAAAAATAGTATAATAATTATGTCATTTAAGTTTGAATTAATTTTATTAATTAAATTTAATTATTAATTAAATAAATTTTAAATAATTTAAGCAAAACATATTTTATATTGTCAATAAATAATTTATATTTATTTTGTTAAATTTTTTATTACATGTAAATAAACATTGTGTAGAAAATTCAATTTAGCAAGCTCATTATTTAATTTGTATACAATTTATTTATTTTAATAATTTAGTTAATATTTTATTTAATGTTTTATTAATTACAAGTTTTTTAGTGTTTTTTAAAACTGTTCGACAGATCGGACACGAATTGATTTCAGATTTAAACGATTGTTTCAAACATGACTGCAAAACGAGATAAAGTAATTAGAAAAAAGTAGCAAGCTCAGTTTGATGCTAACATACTTTACAAATATTGTGCGCACAGGTAGTAGTGACGGGATTTTTGACTAAATCCAAACAACAAACGCACTTAAAGTTGATTTCAAGCTTTTCGATGAATTCCTAATTTAATCAGATTTTTGAGTAAAAAATACAGTATTTGAGAAAAACTGAAAACTAATACCGATTTTCCGAGTTTTGCATTTGATATCACTGTTTGCCAAACATGTCTATTAAGTCTATCTTTTGTTATTAAACTCAATATATCGTTTGGTACCGAAAACGGCGAAACTTTTTGTTTTTTATTTTTGAACGCATTTTCATCCATTTTGTACGACCTCTTGGATGCGGTCTCTTTGTTCCAACCCTCTGGATATTGGATTGTTAGGCCGAGCCGTTTAATCCGATTTTTGCCTTCACGAGTCCAGGGGGCGGGAGTTAAGTCGTCCCTTCTTAGCAAATACCTCCAAACCCTAAACCCTGATTCGCCGGTTTGGGGGAAATATTTGACGACTTTATAAATGCCGTCATATCTGACGCCGACTTTTGGCAAATACAAAGATTTTTTTGAGGCTCCCCTTCCGTTCCCACTTCTTACAACTCTTACGGGTTTTCCCAATTGCCAATCGAGGCCAGCGTTGGCCCCTCTCTCACCGTTGAACTGTGCGTAACAATTAAGGGCCAGAGCTTTGTTACATCTTCTCAACTCCTGATCCTTAGTTTGTGGTCCTCCGACCCGACATTTATTGGTCGAGTCCTTACCTCCCGATGCGGTGTAATAGAACTCTTGACCCAAATCAATGTCCTCGTCGTAGGAACAGGAGAAGACAACGGAGACGGCGCCCAAGTTTTCTTTGCCCTGAATGCCGGCCACAAGAGGCGCATGGATTCCGGCCTCCGATACCTGGAAGCGGAAGCGCCACCACATTCCCACTTCTATTCCCGGAATTGGCCCGAAGTGGTCCTTTGGCACCGAATTGCACACTTGGGTGCGACCGACACATGCCATGCCTCGACCCCATTCGTTCACTCCAACCCTATTCACTCGACTCTTCCTCTTTTGCAAATTTGTTGACTGAATGGCAATCACTTGGTTTTGGTCATTGTTTCTGCAGTCGTGACAATACCAGTCGTCTTCGGGCACAGCATCGAGAGGTGCTCTTAAGCACCAGATATGAAAGATAGCATTGCATTCGTCGCATATAATCTGCTTCTCGGGCTCAGTCTTAGCCCCGCATTGATTGCACGAACACGACTTGCATACCTGTGCTGAGTCGTCGTTGCATTCACTGCAATCCGGAGCCGAATAACCTATTTATAGACCATAACAATACACAATAATTTGCATTCAAACTCAACTATTCTTTTCACAAAAAACTTTTACACAAACTCTTTAATCATTCGATTCAATATTTGATGTCTTAATAGCATTAGTCGTTATTTGGGTTAAGTTTAAGTTCATTCAACTTCATTCATGTGTTCTTTGTTTTTGCAATTTCAACAAAAACTAATTTTCCAATTAATCAACTCTTTCTCTCTATTTCTCTCTATTTCTCTCAATCTTTTACTTTTTTTAACACAAAATTTGCGAAAAAAACATATTTTCAAAAGATTTCGCTTAAATGAATCGCTTTAGCGAATGTAAATTATGAACTGAATGTAATTTTAATTTAAAATTCTTTCAAACTATTTTAGACTCAATATAAGTTTCTTATTTTTATTTCTGAATCTAATTAATTTAATTTAACTTTTTGTCTGTCGTCCCAAATATTTTTACTCTCATACTAATTCATTATCACTTTTTTGTTTAAGAAAATAATATTTGAAATAAAAATAGTTTTTCAAAATTTATTATTTGAAGTCAGTGTCAAAGCGATTAAAAGTTAATATAAAATTTCCAGACATTTATCTAAACCAGCGAAACGCAAAAAATAAGAAATCAAAATGTTTGTTAACTTTTATACCATTTATAAAACATACAAAAACAGTATATCTGCTTGGTCATTCAAGGTCAAGTTTTGGACCATGCAGATATATTGTTTTTGAATGTTTAGCAAACAGTTAAATTGCTTTTTAACTATGAGATGTTGCGTTTCTCTGATCTAAACAGTTTCATTTAATTAAATGTTTTTAAAACTTACTTTTAAAAATTATTATTAGTTTAAAAAAAGTTATCTCAAACACAGTTAACCATTAAAACTAATATTGTATATACTAATAAATATTAATTAATTAAATTAACCAAGTTGAATTGAAATAATAAAATATGAATTTTTTAAATTATAATTTCAATCAACATTAAGTTAATTAAGTTATACATAGAATTGTTTTCAAACGATAAGGTTTAGAAAAGTAAAAATAGAATCAAATTTATAGAAACTGTTTTCAGTTTATTAATAACTAAATGTCTGAAACGCAGAGATGATTACAATCAGTGAAGTGTAGAAAACTTATTCAACAGAAAATATATTTATTTTGCACTGTTCAGGGTTGCACGGAATGGATTGGCCATTAAATGCAACTTGCTGGAGAAATGTTTATAATATAAACTAATAAAGAACATGCCTTTAAAAACTCTTTTATTGAGAAAAACTGAATTTAATGGTTAAATTCAAAATTTGTCAAAAGTTATATTGAAAAGATATTCATAAATGTTTAAAAGTATTAGTAATTGAGTATTTTATAACTAATATTTACTTGTTAATTATAAATTAACGTTAATTTTTTGGATCCGTTCCAGTATGTCTCTGCTCACAGATTTTATAGCGATTGTAATTATTGATTATAAAACTGAACTCATCTTCAGCTCTACATATCATCATTTACTGCATCACTTGAACTGCTGTTTAAGATAACATTTAAGCAAAGATCGAGAAGGGGGGATCAGGCAAAAATCCCCCCTGATTTTGAAAATTTGGATTTCTCCCCCCCCCCCCCTAGCATTTGGTCCGAGAAAGGTACCCCCCTTCGGCGGCCGGCAAATTTTTTGTGTTTTTTGCCCAAAATTAGAAAAATTTTCCTAAATTGGTGCTAAATCCGGTTTAGATCCAGTTAATTTGGCTAAATTTAGTTAAATTAGGCAAAATATCATCACAAATATATAGGTTTTTTGAGCGTTTTTGGAAAAATTCCCTCCCTGATCCCCCCTAGGTTTTTGGCCAAAATTTTGAGAAAAATCCCTCCCCTGATCCCTCCTGGATCAGCCGACATCCTCGATCTCTGCATTTAAGTCGTTTACGAAAAGTTTATCAATAGAACTAAACTTAACTACACTTTGAGTTGATTTACTGTAGCTATTAATACAAAATATACTCTAATTTGATTGACTATCATTTGAACAGTTTATGAATTATCTTGAGTTCATAAGAGGGCTGACTTAAGTGAGACTTTTTGCTTCGATTATTGCACATCCAGTGATGTTTAGCTACAAAAAGTTTAACAAAACTAACTGTTCTGTAGAAACTTGAAAGACAGAACTATAAGTTTTGCAAATTAGCAATGATATTAACAAAAAATTTGCAAAATTTAAACAACAAATAAACAAATTCCTCATTTTTAAAAACAAATAGCACTAAATTCTGTCTTACTTTTAATAATTTTTATAGTTTTTAGAATAATGTTTAGTTTCTTTTACTGTATGCAAAGATTTGTTGAAATACGAGAATAACTGCATATTATAGTAAAACCAAATATTCGCAGAATGTCTACAACAATGTTTGGCATTGATGTGAAAAGCAATGTAAGTGTTGTTTAGAAATTATAAGGTTATATCAAATGCCAAATACTACTACTCTGTATAGTTTGTCTAACAAACAATGTTTTGTTGCAATTAATTGTTGTCAAACAATGGGTTACCGGGAAAGGGGAGAGAGAGAGAGAGAGAGAGCAGGAGAGAGAGAGCAGGAGAGAGAGAGAGAGAGAGAGAGAGAGAGCAGGAGAGAGAGAGCAGGAGAGAGAGAGAGAGAGAGAGAGAGAGCAGGAGAGAGAGAGAGCAGGAGAGAGAGAAAGCCGGAGAGAGAGAGAGCAGGAGAGAGAGAGAGAGAGAGAGAGATTTGGCTTAAATAAAAAAAAGTTAATTATGAATGAAAATAGTGTATAGTTTTAGTGCAAAAAGAGTGAGTGTAAGGCATAGTATGGCATAAATATCATATAAACATAATTTATAAGAATATTCATAAGAATATTACAATTAATCATTGGCCGAATATATTGTGTATTACTCGAAATATAACATTCGTTTTATAAGAATATATTTTTTCTCTTTAACCCAAATATTTTTAGTTTTGGTTTTTGTTTTGTTTTGTTTCTGAATTTCAAAACCAAAAAAACATTTATCATTACTATTATAAGAAAACTGTTTTAGAGCTTAATTTTTTAAATACAATTTGAAGAATATATTAATGAGAAAATTGTTTTTTACTCTTTTCAGAAGTTATTCCTAAAGTCTATATAAAAGTAAACTTTTTTTTGTGTATAAAATGAGAACAAATTCTCTCTCTTTTACATAAAATTCATTAATAATTCGAAAAAACTATTTAAACAAAAAATAAATTTTACTAAACAATGAAAACCAAACAATATTTCAGAAAAAATTAAATCTAATTAATGCGAAAATTAAAACAAATTCCTAATTAAAAACAAATTTCAAATTAGATTTCAAATGACATTAAACTAAATAATTAAACAAAATATTTAGTCATAAAAAACAAACATAACTATAAAATGACGTCAAATCAAACTAACGTCAAATAACGTAAAAAAAGTTTAATTAATAACAAAATCACAACTATTTGTAGTAAATCGGGTATATAAGGCACTGGGAAAATGGGAACATTGGAAAACTACCGGTGCTTTAAGTGATATTCATCCCTAAAAATACACAAAATGTTTGCCCAATGTTTGACATTTGGATCAAAATAGCGATTAATTGCTCAAAAACTATGAATTTGTGTGATATTTAACATAGATTTTAGACAGAAATCCAATATAAAAATTCTGGTCTTTCAGAACGGACTCCAATTTAAAAGATAACTCTTTTTAAGGAAAATAATTATTTTATAATTAATTATCATTTTTATTAAACGCAGAACTAATTCACATATTTATTAAATAACTCATATATCGATTGATGAGAAAAAAATTTATAACTTTATTGATGAGTAAAATAATATTCAATATTTTCAAACATTTTTATTATTTTTAGCTAATATTCGACTTAATTACTGATAGCCTTAATCGCCTGTTAATTGTGTTACAGTTTTTTACTATTAATACATAAAAACCGATAAATATATACTCGTATTGAAGGGGTTATGAGCATAAAAACAAGAATTTCTTTCTAATAGCTGTAAATTAAACACTAATTATTGGAATAAATAATAAGTTTTCAAAAATGTTTTTTATTTAAATATGTTTTTTATTTATTACTTTGGACTGAGGCGTGAATTCTAAGTTTAAGTTAAGTTCAGTCTTTTTCGCTAATCTATTGTAATATTATATTCGGTTTTAAAATTCAAAATCAGTTTTTGTTGTATTTTCTAACAAAGTATAGAAAATGTATATAAAATGTATATATAATATGAAAATAAAGTTTTTATTTAAACATTTATAGCATTGAATCGATAAAAAGCGTATTTATATGATTCGAAATGTTCGTAAAAATGTTTTTAAATGTTATAAATATATTATAAAACTGTCAGTAAATCGAGAAAATGTGTGATTGGCCTCAAATTGAGTTTTTCTTTTATTAATCTTTTATTTCCAAATCGTATTTTACAGTTAACTCATAATAAGTATTAGAAAATAAAGTTTTGTTTTGTTAGCTTTTCGTGATTGAAGTTTACGAAATTGCATGCTATTTATTATTAAACAATATTTATATCATATTTTTAACATGCTATTTATGTTGTTACGTTTCAATACTGTTTAACAGCAATAATAATGCAATTATTAATTCATTGTATTTTACGGACAAATGTTTATTAAAATTGTTTGAAAATTGTTTTATTCATTTTGCCACTAATATAATGCCTATTAATCAGTGTTTACGAAACAAATAGGAATTTAAGCTAAAAATAGCTCTCATTTATCAAAAAAATAAATAATAAATAAATAATTTGTTTTTAAAATCGGATTTTCGTTTTTTATATTTTGGTTTTGATTTTTTTAAGTGAAATTCCGATTGTATTTCATTGACTTAATAAGAAGAAGAAAAAACTTGATTTTAGATAAAGTTTTTTTTTATGTATTTAAACAAAACAACAATGAAATTGAATGTAAGCCGTAGTACACATACAGCGTATAAACAAGTATAGTATAGTCGACAGGAATTTGTGGCTATTTTTAAGTGATTTTTATTTCAATTCAATACCGGATTAACATAAATAAAATTCAAATTAAATTTTTTTTACTTGTTTTCGATCTCTTGTTCAGATTCTTCGGTCGTTTTTTCTTAAGTGTTTATAAATAGCTTTTAAATGCAATTGAAATTCAAAAACTTATTTGTCGTAAAAAAAGTTTTTTTTATTTAATTTTCTATTTTTTTAGCGTAAGTTCAAAGAAATTGTTGATTTGTTTAAGTGTTTGAAAATCGGTTTTTTGAGTTCAACTTAAGTGAAATTTAAATTGATTTTTCATTTTTGTTATTATTTATTCAAAAAATTAATTTATTTTTTGGAAATAATAGCAAATAAAATAAATGAATTTCTTTATTGTTGTAATCAATACAGTATTAAATCGAAAAATAATTATATATTTGACGTAAACTCTGTTTAAAATTTAAACTGAATTTAACTGTTTATCGAAATAAACTTTCGAATAGTTTATAGTTTATACAAATATTTGAAATTTTTTAATAAATAAAACCATTTTTATACCAATCAAAAAAATTTCTATTTATTTATGAAAACATTTATTTAATTTATAGTTTAATTTAAAATTCAAATCAAATTAAATATTATTTCGAAACTAAAAAAGATTTTTTAAACAAAAATTATGGTTAAAAACGCCATAAAATAGCGAAATGTCTAACAAAATAAAAATAATTTTTTTTTGAGGTTATCATTAAATATCATTAAAATGTTTGCTTTCAATCAATTTATTATATTTGTCACAAAACGACCCAATTTTAGAAATAAAACAATTTTCGAAAATCAAAATTCAAACTCAATTTTTTGCTTAACCCTTAAATCCGAAATCAAATTACAATTTAAATCGGAATTAATATAAAGTTATCATTAATTTCTATAATTACTAAAAACACATTTGTTTAATAGGAAAGCATTTATTCATTTTTTATTTGATTTTAATTTAAATGTTTGGAAAAATTCGCTTTAAATCAGTGTTAGTGAAGCAAAAAAAAAAATTAATTTGAAATTCAAAAAACAAAATAATTATTGAAAAGAAAAAAATTTTCTTTAAATAGTAGAAAATGGGAGTAAAAACATAATTAATCGCTAATCGAAAACTAAACTAAACTAAACATTAAAGAAGGTCTGAACCGAGAGATGAAGAATAAGAATAAATAAAAATTATATTTTTTACAATTAAATTAATGCTAGAGATGCGCGAAAATGGGGGAGCTAGGTGAAAATATTATTTTTTTTTATAAAATAAGGAAAATATTTTATATAAAATTAATATAATTCTAAAAATATTAGAATAGCAAGCAATTTTAAAATTATCAAACTATATTTTGAATTTAACTCTTAAATTAGCTAGATTAAATCAATTCAATTTACTTTATTCTTGCGAAAATTTAGTCAATATTATTTTTCTAAATTGCTTTCAAAACATTATTTTAAAATTACCTAGCTTAATTTCTCAACTTATCAGCTAGATTACAAACAATACGTTCTAGCAAGCCAGCTCCCCCTGAGCATGCACATTCTCAATATCAATAGAACGAGTGCTCAAACATAGAGTGAGAACCAAACCTACTCTCAAAAGAGATGATCATTAATCTGATCGATAAGCAAAAGAAAAGCTGAAAAACAAATTAAAATATGGATTGCATTGGAATTAATAATTAGGAAAAAAACAAAACAAAACCAAAAAATCTAAACCAAACCAAACGGAATAATTGGAACCAAATTATATGGAAGTCATTAAATAGAGAGTAAATGGAGAGAAAAAAATTATTTTTTTGTGTTTCTATTTATAGCTCCCGAGAGGAAAAAATGCTAAAAACGGATAATTAGATTCAATAAACAATTAATATAATAATTCTAGTTTTGTTGGCAAAAAAATAACGCAATTATTGGCTGTTTTTTGGTCGTAGACATCAATTATAGGCCCAATTGTCTCTGTATTCTCACACCTGATATATATCTATTTTTATGTGTTTTTTATTATTGAAAAATATTTGAAAAACAAAATTATTTTTCTTTTGTTTCTTATGTAACAAACAATTTGTTGTCTAAGCTTTGGCTTAAGTGAAAAATAGACCGAAAGTAAGATTCAATTTTACACTTAGTTATGGTTTTAAATGTTTTTTTTTATTATTAATAAAACATTTTTTCACTTAACACACATATAGTGTATATAATTTGGCCGTAATTTTATGCCGAGTTTTGAAACAAAAACCATTTTTACATTAAAACAAAAACAAAAAAATCGGAAAAAATTATTTTTCATTTCTATTCCTAATAAACTGCAGAACTTGTTGTAAGAAAAAATATTTAAAGTAATTAATGGTTATATAAAAAAAATAAAAATTAGTTTTTTATTTGATATGATATATATACTGAAAAAAAAAATTCAAAATTCAAAAACTGACTGAATTGGGCCACAACTGACGCAAATGATCATGTGTGTCTGTATGTGTATGTGTGTGTGGGGGTAATTGTAGAAATGGGGGCTTTTTTCAAGTTCGAGGTCAGCTAGTCAAGTCAATATTCAACAGTCGATTTGATTGATAAATTCAAAGCCGAGAAAAACGCAACAATTTCTTGCGTTTTGACACTAATATCGCAGTCAATAGTAATTTTTCAAAATTTGATTTTTATTTATTTGTTTTGTTTATAAAAAGGTTTTTTCGTAAAAAATTCAAAACAAAGATCTCTTAATAAGTAATACATTTTTTGTTTCACATTTATATATTGCGTAAAAATTTTTAACTTTCCTTTCGATAGATTAGATCTTTTTTTTGTTATTATTATTATTATTGGTTTTATAAAAATTTTTGAGAAATATATAAATTTTTTCAATAAAAGCAATCCTTTTATTCAACAACTCTTTTATTTACGATATTTTTCTACCCCTAAGCTATGGGTAATATGAGTTATACAGTAATAAACTGTTTATACGAATCGGTAAATAATTTTTTTACTCTTTTATATAATATTTTTTTATTCCTATCCTCTTATGATAGATAACTCCCACACTATATAAGCAGATAATGAATACCAAACACAAAGTCTCTCTTTATTTCGATTCAATTTAATGATTATAAATAGTTTTATAATATGTTATTATTTGTTATTTTAAATATTAGTTACTTTTCTGATAAGTTTGATAAAAGAATTTTTTGTGTAATTATTGTAATTGAATTTTTGCGCTATTAAACAGATTTTAATAATTTATTTTTTATTTTAATTGTTTTTGTTTTGTTTTGTATTTAAATTATTTTTTTAAGCAGTTGTTCACACATTAAGTCGGAATTTGAATAAATGTTTTTAATTTAAATTTTACGAAAATTTTCTAATTTACATAATTTTAATTTGTATTTTCATTAAATATTTTGCATAACTTTTATTATAAAAATACGTTTAATAAAAAGCATTTAATTTATAACTACTTTGAAAATCTAGGAAAAAAAATACACAAAAAAATCAAAACAAAATACTAAACAAAACTATTTCACTTAAGACACGATTTTGCCAAAACTTATACATCAATTAAAAAGAGAAAAAATTCGATAATTTGTTAAAACATCAATTTTGAACCCAATAGATATGCATTTAAAAAATTGTTTAATATATTTAAAAAACTAAAAAATCAAATACATTTAATAAAAATGAACTAGTTACTTACCGACACAGGTGTGGCTGTTCCACGAAGTCAATGCTTTTTGTAACTAAATTCGAGAAAATAGGGAAAAAAGTGGAGAAAAAAGTTTTTGAATTAATAAACTTAACATTTAATATATGCATAAAAATTAATAATAACTATAATTTGCATAAATGGTTGTCGACTTTGATTTAAAAGCGAAACAAATTTGAATTTTATCATTAATTATGTGTAAAATTAAATTTTGATATAATAATTGGTTTCACTTGGGCAAAATGACGTGGGTGGTTTTTTGGGGCTTTGTCTTAGCATTCAATTATTCTCCTAGCTACATTAGCGGCAATTTGCTATTTTGGGTTTATATACAAACGTTTGTTAAATATTTGTTTCACTGCTCCATATTTGTTCATATTGAAATTTATTAAATATAAACATGTTAATATACTGGCTTTGAATCGAGGCTTTGTTTCTATTAAAGTAATACTTATTTGTAGTCAAATAAATCAATTAATCAAAAACTTGAAATACAATTCGAATATAATTTTAGATTAAAGTGTTGTAAAAGTTTTGTTTGATTTATGTTTTTATATTAAACGCCGACCTATAGCTGAAATTGCGATAACTATTTGTTTATAAACAAATATATTATTCTAAAAATAATTATTCATTAAATAAAATTAAATGTTAACATGTTTGGTAAAGTTTGACAAGATGTACACGTTTAACATGTTCAAATTTGCTATGAAAACAAAGGCTATTATTACGAAAATTATCAAACGTTTGAATACATGTCTAAACTTATGCCAAAAATTATACAATTTTTAATCAAAAATTTTGTGCTATTTCTCATATCTGACGTCACTCTCCCAGTCCTTGTCCGGTGTCTACTCCACTGTCCTTTCAGATTATAATTGATTTGTTTTATAGAATTAATTTTTTTTATAACTTTTTGTTTTGTTTTATGTGCAAATTTAATTAAATTTCTTCCAATTATTTGAATATTCATTTAAGTTATGATGTTATCAATGATGTCATTATTGTTATGAAATACAGATTTGTTTTTATTGATTACTATTTTCTAATTAACTTTCATATAATTAAAAATATAGGAAATTATTAGCTTGTTATTAATTAGTAGGAAATTTGAAACTTTCTTTATTTTTGTAATTCATTTAAATTTCAAATTTATTTCCAATTTTTATAACCAGAAAAATGTGTATAAAATACAAAATATTTTTTTGATTTAATCGCTAATAAAACAAAATAAGCCAAACATTGTATGAAATATGAATCAACTTATATATAAACTATGAAATTATGTTAAGAATGGATATTAATATTATTCTGATTAGTAAAACGTATTTTGTGTTCATTCAGGAAATTTCACACAAAATACTAACTAAAATCAAAATATATTCTGCAATCAATCTATTTACTTATTTTGCTTTGAAATAACCAAGGCAGTATAACTAAAGCAAGGCTTTCCCATCAAATTCCTTAGTAGTAAAAAATTTAACTTAATTTATGACTAAATTAAAACTAATTCCGATTTAAATACAGTTGAATCAAATAAATTTAATATAAAAATTGACGTGATTAAAAATTACGCTGTACAATATTTAAATTTGCTTTATTTTTAATAAAAACCCTAATTCGGGTTACCTTGGTTATCCCGAAATATTACTCCAAATAAAACACTTATAGTAAAACACTTCACGTATTGCGAAAACCGATAACAATCTGAAGAATAATTGTTATATTTATTTTTGTGAAACAAAATTGAAAAAAAGCCCAAATAATAAGCTAACTACAAAGACCCAGGGGCACAGTTATACTTGCTATTATGTGCCAGTGCCGAACCCATATACTACGAGTGCAACCAAAACCCATTAAACCATAGTATAGACTACGGAAAACATATGAAACAAATTAAGAGAAAAAAGCAAAAATAAAACTGAGATTACAATCAATTATTAATTAATAAAAATAAAACGATTCCTATATTCACGAAAACTAATGATTCGCTTCGAATCGCTTTAGTTTAGTGTGAAGTCTAAGGACGGGTTCGAAGCCATAAAACAATGTTTTAAAAGTAGTTCTAATAAAACAATTTCTGAAAATTATATATGTTTTGCAATTGACATATATTTTTAATTTAGAAGTTTTTTTTCACTTAAACTATTCCTGTGATGTGTTTAACACCAAAACGTTTAAAATAATTTTCAAACATTAAACTCAATTATATAATAAGAAAATATTTCTCAAATTGATTATTAACTTTGTTTTTCGGAGAAGAGGTATTACAGAAATTATTTAAAACAAATTTTCAATCCTTTCCTTACAGTTCTCAGAATTAATTTTTTCAAAAATGAGATATAAATACAAATTAATGCAAAAATCAAATCCAGAAAAACATATTAAAGTAAAAAATAAAAATATATTCAATTTATTCATTCATTATATCCGGTATAAAAATTCAGATTTCATACTAAAACGATGATTGACTCTAATAACAACTTTTGATATAAAATTAAAAACAACAAAAATCTATATTATTATTATTATGCGCTTAAGGAGAGCACAGATATTAAAAATTATTTTGCATGTATATACATGCGGATCGATATGGACAGGTGGGTGACCACCCAATGACCACCCAGGTATTAGCATGGCGCAATTATGGTGCAATGTTTTTGTAAATATATACAGTATATGCAATGCATTTAAATTTTATGTAGTTTTTATATATTTTGAAAAAATCAAAATAAGTTTTTCTCTTATCTAAATCGTCTTCTCTTCTCTCTCTCTCCCTCTCTATCTCTTCCTAGTCTTCAGTCTTCTGCCTCTTCGGTGACCCATATCTCTGCCAACCCTCTAAACCACAGCTCTAGTGATACAGACTCTGAACTGACTCTTAATATATATATTCTTCGATTTTTTCTTAATTTATATACTAAACCAAAAACATATAAATTACGCAAAAAACTTATATTAGATTTCATTTAATTTTTTTGAAAAATTTATTTGTTTTAAAATTGTTTGTTTTGAAAATAAAATGTTAATTTTTTTAATTTAACTATAATTTTTGAAACTTATTATAATTAAATTTTGTATTTAATTTAATAATAAGTATTTCGAAAATTAGAATTAAGTTTTAAAAATTAGAAACAATTTTTTTTAACTAGTGAAATAAATAATTATTTAATTTTAAATAATTAGGAAAAACTTTATTTTAAAAATATGCAAATATTTTAAACAATTAATTCAATTACAGTACACAAGCATTGATTGAATACTTTAGCAAAAAAAAGTTCCGCAAATGTCAGACAAGAATTCAATTTTCATTTTTATTTATATGTTTTGTATCACTATTTCAATCATCAAAATTCAGGTAAATTTTTGGGTTTCCCTAACATCAAAATCCAGGGGAGAGGGGAGAGAGAGAGGCCGGAGAGAGAGCTACTTATTTATAGTGAAAAATATATAACAACAAAAAAATAAAACAAAACATAAATTATTTTTGTTTATAAGACAACACCAAATGATATGAACCGCTAAAACATCACGACTTGAGTGAAGTGCTAATAAAACACTCAAACGTTTTCAATAAAATCAAATCAATTAAAGCAAAAAATAAGCCAAACATTAAAACTTCGAAACCTATTTTGGCCCAAAAGCCCACTCCCATTGAGTGTACAAAAATTTTTCTTCCGGTGCTATCATATCAATAACAAAATGAATAAAAACGACTCCAAACACATCGCATTAAAACAACATGCCCATATCAAGCAAACAAACATCCCTGTGCAATATACCGGTGCAAATAACACTCGTGGCACAGTGTATCAGCACATATAGATAGCACACATCTGCGATCAGGGGATGACCTGTTCCTCAGCACAAGACCTCATTTTTTTCGCCTATCGATAAACTAATACTACTTTTCGGTTCGTTTTTCTTCTTCAATACATTTATATATATTTTTGAGATTTTGAAGCCAAACGAGTCTTACGTTTTGGAAAATTCTCGTCTAATGTCCTAAACATTAGTCACTATTAGTTTTTGGCGTTAAAGGCATTTATTTATTTTAACATTAACTCACATTTAGTGGAGATTTTCACTTTAAGTACTAACTCTTGGAATACTAGTAATAAGTTTTTTAAAATTTTATTAATCTTTTGTGTAATACAAATATATTTATAAATATATATATATTTTTGGTAATACAAAGAGACAATCGCTTTGCATATAGTTGTGAAATCAAAATTAAATATAAATATAATTTTTATTTAGTAATATATTTTCGGTTATCCCCTCCTTAGCTATGTTTAAAAGTTTGCTTGCTCTGTGTGTGTTATATAATTTATTTATATGATTATTTTTAAAATTAATTGTTTGCAAACAAATCCGTTTTATTTGTTTAACTTTTATGGATAAAAAAGTGTAATATTTATCAAATTATTCATAAAAATTAAAATAATATTTTTCTAATTGCAATAAAAAAAATTTCTCTATATCTTGCTAAAATAACTTTCACCAAACTATTTTTGTTAATTTTTTTGCATGGTAAAAATATTGTGTGTTTAACTTGCAACAATAATATTCGTAAAATAATTTAAACAAAATTTCGATTGTATTGAAAGTTTGAAAAAGTATTTTGAAGTTTAATGTCAATTAAATTCAGTTTTTGGTTTGAGTTTTGAATTACAAATCATTTGGGGTTTCGAGCTATAGATAAAAAACAGAACTCTATTCTCATTGTCTGTTTTCACTAATTATAACATTGAAAACGATATCTAAACTCGTAATCAGATCTGAATTTGCATTTCATATATCGATAGCAATGTTTTCGCAGCAATTGATTCATTTTGTGGTTTAAAACTGATTGCAATTAAAAAGTATTTTTTTGATGAATATCTTTATATTATATAATGTTAAACAAAATTACTGTTAGATATAAAAAGTAATAATTATTTTGTTAATAAAACCAAAATCATTTCACCTAGGGCATTGAGATTAACAAGTTTCTTTTTTTAAAGGGTTTTGACTGATTTTTAAGTCTAATTAATCATTGAATTGATGTTAAAATTCGTTTTTTGTTTTGTTCAAAATTTTGTTACTATTTAAACAAATTTTTTTACTTAAATTTATTAATTATTTTAGTTTTACTTTAAGTTTTAGAGTAGAAATTGTTTTTTGTTAATCAAAATTAGACAAAAAGTTTAATTTATTCATTGATTTTATTTTTAATACAAATACTTTTTATAAAAAGTTTTGTTCATTTAAGTCACGAAAAATGTATTTAGAAAATAGAAAAAATATTTTTATATCAAATATATCAAAGTTTTAGATTTTAGTTAACCTAAAAATTACAAATATTTTATAATTAGCAAAAACATAAATTTTTAAAAGATAATAGTCATTATGTAATGATTTTCTAATCAATAGTTTTTAGTCATTATTCTTAACAAATTAGAGAAAAGTTTGAAAAAAATATTTTAATAAAAAGTTATAAATGAAATGAATATTAGAAATGAATTATAATTTTAAGCAAAATATCTATCAATGAATCTCTGAACCAAATTATGTTCCATTTGTTTATAAGCATTGGTTTTCATAATAGCTTTCATTGAAGTACTCATAAAATCAAAGCAATAGTTCTCTAATTCAATGCAATTGTATTCACCTGAAGCCGAATAGAGTCGACACACGTTTTCGACTGCAATCAGAGGTTTGACGACTTGAGTGCACTTCTGCTTCAGATCTTCGTCTAAATACTCGTTCGAAATGTCCAACAATTCGGTCAATACGTCAATGTCTTCCGTATCGATCAGATCTGTGTATAGGAATCGTATGAATTGATAGTAAGCATCGAATGAATGGCTTTTGATCTCAATCTCTTCGGAAGTACTTTCCGACCACTCGTTTGCAAACATTGTTTCGAAATATTTGGAACTCTTTCTGATAAACCATTTATTGACAAAAATATATTTCAATTCTTCGTTGTGTTTGAGTTTGAACTTTAAATCACTATTTTTCGGGTTATTGAAAGTTTCGGCAATTATTCTAATGACTCGGTTTTCATCACTCATTGTCTTAATACCGAATAACTCGTTATAATCAATGAGTTTATGAGTGAAGACACGTTTGGAATAATAAGCGATTGATTCCTGAAATGATCTAAAGTTTGTATTTTCGGGTCTATCGCCAACTTCTTCGCCCCAAACGTAAACGAATCCACTTTTAGTCAAAGCCATCGATTGATTAGACTTCGAATCGACGAATATGTCGATAAATTTGACTAAACTCTGAATAAGTGTGGGTTCGGTTCGATTAGTTCTGTCTTTGATTCCCAACTGTCCCCAATCGTTGTGACCGAACGCATAGAGTTTGCCATCGATTGTGAGCACAAGAGTGTGATTCAAACCACAACTTATTTTATGGACAGTTTCGTATAGTTTAGCCACTATTGTAGCCGAAGTATTAGAGACATTCGATCCCAACTGTCCGTAACCATTGTATCCCCAACCGAACAGACATTTGGATTGAGTCAGAGCTAAGAAGTGGTCGGATCCGCTCGAAATAGCGATCACTTTCTTGTTGTAAATACTTATTAATTGTGGCTCTGATTCGATACTTGAGTTTTGAAAACTATAGACATCACCCGATTGTGTCAATACAAGTGTCGACGCATTGCCACAACTGATGTCAGAGATGGGAATGTTGTCGAATGATTGGCAATATTGCGGACAATAATATTGCATTTGTCTCATAGAGTTATATCCATAACCCCAACGGAACAGTTGACCCGACTTTGTGAGTCCGCAAACGAATCCATTCGAAGTCCAATCAATTTTAATCAATTGTTTTCCATTCAATTCACTGATAATCTGCGGATCTATTACTGCATTTCTGTGACCAAAACCCAAAACACCCGAACAGTTGTATCCAAATCCATACACTTTGTCGTCATTTGTGATTATAATCACTTCTTTGCCATTATCGCCGAAAATATAAACCGATTTTACTGTTGTTTTGATTTGTGTCGATAATTGCGATAAAACTGAATATTTAATACTCATATTGTTAGCCATTATTAACAATTAAATTAATTAAATATTTATTAATCCAAAAACATGTGATCTTAGGCTCACTTTAAGGAAACGGAAATGCAATCAATAATATGTTGACTCATATCATGTGATGTAAAACTAGTGATTAGACTATGGATCGAGTTTTGATACAATTTACATAAATAAATAAATAATATATTTATTACATAATATTTATTATTTATTATTTATATAATATTATATTATAAATATTGAAATATTTATTGTGTTATTAACTGCTTAAATAAACTATTTTAATATATTTTCCCCATTTTTTTAATGTCTTAGTTTTTAAAACTTTAACTTGTAAATTATATAAAAATTAACAAGCTTTATAATTATTACATAATAACCATTTTAGAAAATTTAAAATTTAAACTAGAACCAATTTGAATGCATTAGTAGTTTAAATAAAAATAGTTTACATTTACTCAAACTTTTGACATCACTATTAGAACTAATATAAAAATGACTTAAAGTTTGTTTTTGTAAATAAATTATGTTTTCAATGAATCCAATAAATGAATGAATTTTCAGAGTTTGCACTCATTTGAGTGAAAGTGATTGAGAAGTGAACGACGTTTTGGTTAAGAATTAAACTCTAAATACAATTATGTTTTCAAAACTAAACTATAAATCGCTTTACTATACATCAGAATCGGAGCCAAAGACTCGAGAAATGAATTATCAGAAACTCTACTATCGATCGACAGACCAGTCGTCGGCCGAAGAGGTGGCCAACAGTCGACCGAAATATCTGACGCTTTCGGGAAAAGATATTTTGGCCAAAAAACGTAAAACGGACTCAAATTCAGACTCAAAGCAAAGATATTTCGTATCCGAAGACCAGTAATCAGTTGATTGACATTCAATCGATTGATGCAATTGATAGCAAAACCAGATTTATGTCAAATATTTTATTTCAAATTAATTACAAATTAATAGTTAATCCGATTTCTGGCACTAAATGATTGAAAACTTTATTTTTTATTACTTTTTATTGTAATTACTATTAATTCAAAAATTTGTTTTTTATTTAATATTTTTCTATAATGTAATCAATTTGTTATTCATTGCTTAAAAAGTTTGTCTTATTTTTCAGACACTTTTAAAAATTAATATTTTATTTCAAATTAAAATCAATTTTAGTTTTGTTTTATAACTCATATGTAGTTTGAAAATCAATTTGAAATAAATTTTTTATTGAATTTAAAGTTTTTTATTCTTTTAAAAAGCAATTTATAAAATGAGCTCTAATTTTGGGTTTGGTTTCTCGTAATCGTATTTCGAGTTTTCGGAAAAAATTTATTCAATAATTAATTTTCAAAAAAACTGTTTTTTAAACTTAAAAAAGTCTTCTAATTATGGTTTGAGATAATTGGAGCCAAAAATTGTAGGCTTTTTGAGGAATTGTCCCCAAATTCTATGTAAATCAACAAATATTTAAATTTTGTTTGTAATCCAAAACTGTTTATCAATTCATAACTAATTATGTCTTAAGATATGAATCTCTCGTTTCGAAGTCATTCTAGTGTTTAATATCAGGAAATGTAATGCAAATGTAAGTCAGTATTAAATCAAATGAATAATTAGTTTAAAAGACTTTTTATGGAATAAATTGTTTGAAAAATTTTCGGCATTTTTCTCCAAATGATTAGATTTCGAGTTAAAACTGTGTAATGAAGTTAAGAATAAATAATAAACTGTTTATACAGTCCTCACAAAACCCATTATTATCTGATGTGAAATGTGTTTATTGTTAACTAAAAAACATTTAAAATATTTATTATGTAATGCAGTTCACTATAACCGGTTCGAGCGTTTGACTCATCGACTAATTTGCGTCTAATTTGTGTTTATAATTCAATTTTTGAATTTTTTTGAATAATTTTTGGTTAAATTTTTTGCTTTTTATTAAAACTTAAATTTTTTTAATCGATTTATCATTTTATTCACACATTTTTGTCTGCGATTTCAAACTGTGATCTCATATGCAGTTATCGCTTGAAAATGCGTACAAAATATTCATAAAAATAAATTTTTTGTTAACAAACTATTAGTTTATTCAATGAATAGTTTTCGAAACAATTAATAAGAAAATTATTAATTCAAGTCATAGTGTCTTAAGAGATGATTAGTTTTGATTTGATCCAACACTTCGTATGAGTTATTTGGTTTTGAAATTAACGCTTAATTTGAGCCAAACTATTGATAACTAACTTTTTTTTTCGTGAACTATATTCTCGTAATTCTTGTAATACTTTTTTGGGATATATTTTATATTTAGTTCATTTGCGTCAATGAGTTAAATAAATTTCTAATTTATTTTCTTTCCAATCAATTATTGAAATAAATTAGATATAGAGTTAGAAAAATCAAATTCAAAATTTGGATTTTATAATAAATATTTTTGTTTGTGTGACCAACAGGTTGTTAATTAGACTAAGATATTAATACGAAAAGCACCCGAATTATAGCACTTATAGCTTGCAATTAATTGCGGGATTTGCTGCAAAACTACTCCTTTTTTTAGCAAAACCTGTATTTTCATGAAATCTAATAAATATTATTCACTAATAAGTCTTTTTTCTTCTTTAATGTATTGAATATTTGATTTCAAAATTGTTTTTAATTTATGCTTAAAATTAGTTATATTTTTGCAAATTATAAAGTATTGGCAAAAAAGGAATATTTTTTATTATTAATATCTTTTTCGAAGAAATTAGTTAAATATTTATTTTTAAATTCTGTCTATGACTGCACTTTTAAAAATATATTTTTTACATAAGTTTTTAAATTTTAAAATTGACCGCAAATTAGAGTAAATCTAAATAATTAGTTTAAATTTTGATTTAATTTTTCAAAATTTATTACATATTTATGCGAAAAAAAACCTAATATTTCATTATTCAAAAGAATGACATTAATTAAGAAATTAGAATATATTCAAACATAAGAAACAAATTAAGTAATAAATAACAAAAATCATAAACATATGCAAAAAGTTTTTTATTCAAATTTATGTTTAATAACCAAAACATTTGATTAAATCAAAGCATAAAACCGAAAGTATTTTCCCAGAAAAAGGGTTAGAATTATAGAGTTCTTATCTAATTGACAATAAAATTTAAATTAGAAGAAAAAAATAATAAAAACTGTTTTACGATAAATATATTCAAATTATATGCTTTACGTCTAATTATAATACCTTTAGTCAAATAATTAGTGCATTTAATACAAAAATTAAATTTAAATATTATTTGTATTTAATTGTAAATTCGTTCACATAATCAAACCATTAAAATGAATTTTTTGAACTTAACTCTTAAATATTCATCAGGGTTAAACAAGGGGGTGGGTAGGTTATGCATCTACCTCGAATCTAAAAATTAGCAAACTAGTTTAAGATTTGATTAAAAAATATAATCATTTATTAATTTAATGATAAATTTATTATTTATTATTTGTGTTAAAATTAAAAGTTTTACCAAAATTTCAGTTAAATTAACTTTAATTAAGTAAAAATTTATTTTAAATTCAGCTTAATGAATTTAACTCAACAATGTTTACAAATTTATTCCTGCTTATTTTACATTTAAGATAATAATATAAAAATGCAATTTTTTATCCCTAGCTGCTTTTGCTCTCCCCCTATGTCGGCTAACTTTTGACTAACTCATATTTTGAACGGATGTTAATCAGACATTTTATCTTGCTATTTACAAAAAGTTAATTTTTGTTTTTCAACTCTAACTCTATCTTTATGTAAATTTTCGGCTTTTAATGATTAATCTATTGATGACCTATCGATGATAGAGTCACTGATCGTTTGATTTAATTCTAAATTGTTTTTATTGTATTTTTTCGAAATTACTTTCTCTTATACTAAATATCGGATATTATAATAATTTTTGATTTAATACTTTTATCTTTTTTATAATCGGTTTGAATATGAAATTAGTGTTTATTATATATATATATATTTTGTATATTTATGATTATGTTTCTAATAATTATTGTAATTTTGATTTTATTCTTGCTTATATTATATATATATATTAAATAATTTAAAGTAATAAATGATTTTATATTAGTTTGCAAAATAAATATAATAATTGAAAGTTAAGCTAGTTAAAAATAATTAATTATAATTTATAAATGATTTTTAAAATTTTTAATTTTTATAATATTTTAATTAAATAGTTATAAAAATTATTTTAAAAATTAACGTGTAAAAAGCTAACGTGTAACATTTTAAATTTGTATAAAGCTATTCAAATAAATAAAATTGTTATAATTTGAATTATAAATAATAAATTTTGTCATGATATTTTTTAAGTTATTACTTTTAACACAAAAAATTATTTCAGTTTAAAGTATAATTTTCACAAAATATTAATTAAATTATCAGTAAAATATATTTATTAAAAATTATTTTATTACAGTTTGTGTTTAAAAAATTTATTATATAATTTAAATAGTTTTAAATTATAAATTTTAAAAAATAAATATTAAATGTAAAATTTAAAATAAAATACTAGAAAAATTTCTTGATAAATAAATTATTTATAACTATTAAAAATAAAAATCTAAAACATATTTTGTTAAAAATTTAAAAATAAATAAAATTATTTAGTATAAAAGAAATACTACTAAATAAACAAATTTGTATTGTTCATTTATTATTAGATAAATAGCAAATCCATCCAATATTCTATATTT
>JAQFXP010000435.1:0-30441 GCA_034693685.1 Belba bartosi | reverse complement strand
TAATTTTCATAAGGCTATAAAATAAATTTAATTATAAATAACAATATCATCTTAAAATCAATTATTGATAGAATTATGATAGTTTGATGCAAATACTTTTTGTGGAAAACAAATTACAAAATATTTGCTAAACTAATTAAATGATTTTAGATTAAATTTTTAACTTTTGAGTCGATAAAATTTATTGAATCCATTTAATGTCAATCAAAATTTATTAGATTTTAATTAAATAATGCCAAAAAAACACTTTATCGGCATTAATCAGGACTAATTTTATAAAAAAAAAGCCACATATATAGTTTATTAGATTTATTTGGATTTAAACTATATTTAAAGCCATTGTTAAATTATACATAAATATTTTATTTGAGTGTATCAATGTTGGAATCTTAACATAGATTATCTTCTAATTGTTTCTATTAAAATGACAAAGTCTGCAAAATTTTAGCTAGATATATGTTGTTTCAAAATTTTAAAAATTTGACGGGGGCCTTTGATTGCTTTGATTTGAAAATTAAAGTTTAAATTTCTGCGTACCAAATGATATAACTGATAAATGCCAATTTGTTAATTGTTGGGAATTTTTATCTGATTCTAATTTCTTAGTTTCTGTAAATATAATAATATAATAATAAAATTTATTAACTTATCTTGTAACTGGTGTAGCCATATAATAAACATTAGTCTTTTGAAATATATTTATAAAAGAATTAAATTATATTTACAGCTTTTATTTGCATTTAAATAGAAATAAATATTTATTAATAAGAATTTTATTTATTAGAAAATAAATATTATTCAGTTAAAATTGTTTAATTTTGTTATATAAACAAAAAATATATTTAAAATGTTAATTAATTTTACAAGTTTATGACCAATCCAAAAAAGTTTATTATAAAAAAATATTTTTAAATTTAACCAAATATATAAAATAAATATTAGTAATTATTTATATTAATTTGACATTAATTTGGAAACTAACACAACATAAAACACACATCACACACACAAATTAACCATCAACTCAGCACTACAGAGATGACCTGTTTTTAAACACTACTTTGGAATTGACGGCTTTCTCTTCAGTTGCAAGTCGTAATATTAATGTAAATTGCAAATGCACAGCTTAAAAATTACTATTAATATGAAACATAATAAAAACAAAAATTTCAAATTAAATTTAATATTTTGAATACATTCTTTCGATTTAATAAAACGTGTTGATAAAAAAAAATGTCATTAACGATGAATTATTTGTGACTAATTTAATCAATAAATCAACGATATATTAAAGATATTATTTTATCAGAAAAAATAGTTGTTTTTGCCTATAAAGTCAAATATAATTACAGATAATGCAAAAAAAAATTCAAAACATGACTTAAAATAAATAGCATTATTTATATTCTGTTTGTCTTTAATGAGTCGACAGATATCTCAATCAATATAAACGTTTAAAACTAAAAAATTCTAAAATTGAATAAATAGTTTGAAGTTATAAGTTGTTCTGTTATATAAAATTTTTATTTATTATTGAAGAAATAAAATAAACATTAGATTTAAAATATATTTATTGAGCGCTACACCACTTGCGAGAAATTCTCTTTTAAAATCTAATAGAAACGATAACAACTCAATTAAGTGATGAGCAATTAGATTGACATTAATTGAAGCTTATATTATCCAAAATTAGATTAGTTTTTATAACCAAATATTCAGTTATTCTAATATTTTGATAATTTACAATAGAATTAAAATAAATAAAATTTTTAAAAAAGTAATATTAATAATGATTAACAATTTAATTAAATTCATAAATTATTTTGTAAATTTATACACGTTCTGTTTATTTTAATAAATTTATTGATTAAAACTTCTTAATTTATTTGTTATGTTAATTAATTAAAATATTAAATAAATTATTGATTATATTAAGTTAGAATTCTATATACAAAAATTATCAAAATTGATAAATAGTTAAATTGATTAAATTATTTATAGTTTGTATATTAATTGTAAACCTTAAAATTTAAAATGTAAAATTATGAAAAAAGTAAACCATTAGTAATTTTATTGTTCTACAACAATATTATAAATTTTAATTTAATTACAGTTCTAAATATATAAATTGTAACTGCTGTAAGTGTTGATAAAATTTTGTTGATAAAATGTTAAACTGGATCAATTATAGATGGTTAAGCTTTAATTTGGTTAATCAAAATTAAAAAATTTAATTAAAATTTTTTTAATTAAGTTAGTTTAGGAAAGAAAATTGTACGGTTTTTTAAAAGTAGCAAATTTAATTTTTTGATAAATGCAGTATTAGAGTTAAATAAAAATATACAAATTAATTTTTTTTATACTAAATAATTTCAAAATAACTTATTTTATTTATTCGTTTAATTTTTTTAACTAATTTAATAAATAATTATTTTTATCTAAATTTAAATATTAACTGTAAATAAAATTTAAATTTTTTTAAATGTTTTTAAAAATCAAGAAAATTAATATTTGGTGTACCAAATGTTTAGCCATTTATAAATAATATTTAGTATTCATTTTAAATTTGTACTAATTTTATTTTTCAAATTATAATAAAATTTAAAGAACAATGAGTTTATTTTTGGTGCCAATAACAGTTTAAATAATTACTATTATTTTTAAAAACAAATTTTAGCAAAGAATAAATATTTTATATAGTATTCGCCAATGTGAGTGTTTATTTGGGTTTTTATTTAAATATTTTTTTAATTTTAATATTTACCAAATTAGTCATTGTTTCAAACATTTAAAATTTTGATATATATGTTATTTAATTTTATTTTAAAGTTAAATAAAATAATAACATTTATATTTAATAACAAAATTTTTACTATAAAATAACATTTTATAATTTAATGATAATAAAATTTAATTATAAATACTAAAGTAATAATAATCTTTAAAAAATACCAAACTATTTCAACTAAAATTTAAATATATTTCATAAACTGAATTTGCTTAATTGCAATTAAGACTTTCATATTACGGCTCATATATCTTTAAAATATATCTGTTTATTTCGCGCACATGATTATGCACTATATTCAGTGTTTATTTAAATGTATTTTATCTAAATGTAGTTACTTCTATGTAATAACCCAGATTTGACACATTTTCAGTTGTAATCCTATCAGAGGCCAGAAAAGACACACATTATTATTAATGTTTTTCATTCGCAATTAATTTACAGACGTTTAATTGTATCGAAATTTTAATTATTTTGTTATTAAATAAATAGTAGTTTAATTAACTTTGTGTCTAAACACACTTGTGCGCACGACTCATCAAAAATCAGTCGAACATTGATCACTTCTTCGCCACCAAATCGATAGTCGTTTGGATACAAACCAATCACTCGCTTCGACGCATCATCGGTACAACTCTTGTCAAAACAAGACAATTAGACTCGCAAACACTTTACGAATAGCGACTCAACTCATATAAAAATACAAATAATTCTTTTTTGCGCGACAACTCATTCGCGGCATTCCTATGACTCCAAAACTGCTCGGGCACTATTACCGACAGCAACAGCAAAGTCGACGTCAAATTCACGTGACGCCTCTGAAACGTCCGCACAATCTAAAAGTTTATAAAATATTAAAATATAAATATGTTTTCTCATAAAATAAATAATTATTTAATCTGTACTTTGATAAGATTTTTTTTAATTTATAACAAATTTTTTGTTTTAATTTGTAAATATTTTTAATAAATATCAAATAATATTTAAAATAAATATTAAGATATATTTCTTGATAATTTATTTTAATTAAAAACATGATTTATTTTCAAATTCGTGTTTAAAAATAAAAAATCTAAAAAAGACATTAATTAAATATTTTCTAGTAAACTTTATATAAATTTATATTATTGAATTTAATGATTTGAATGATAAACACATTAATAATTTATTTTTGCTCAAACACAAATGAAAATAAATAAAAATATAAGGAACAAAAAATAAGTCTAAATAAGATTTTATTTTAAATAAAATTTGATATTGTCTCCATTTATTTAGATTTATAGACAAATTTAATTTTTTGTTGCTAAAATACTATATAAATTTTTAATATACTTGGAGACAAAATCAAATTTGCCAAATTTAACATTGCATTTAAATTTATATATTAATAAAATAAATTTTAATAAATTTTAAAAATTAAAAGCAAAATTATTCAACAAAAAATTCTGATTTTTATAATTAAAAAAATCAAAACGATTTGTTTTCTGAAAAATATCCTATTTGGTAATATTATTAATCGGGCAAATAAAAAATTTTAAATTTTTGAAATAAATTTATTTTATAGTTTTAATTTTATTAAATAGATAATAATCTAAACATTTTAATTAAAAAACTACACAAAAATTCCGTTGGTGTTTAAGCCATTTATTTTTAAATTTAATATTTTCATATAATAAACACAAATAAAAATTTTAAGTTACAGTTTACATTATTAAACTAATATAAAAATTTAATAGTTTTAAGCTTATTATCAAATTATTAAAACAATTTAAACAAATGTCAGTTCATTTAATTGTTATATCTAACTCTTATTATATAATTTATAAGTAATACTAAATGAAATACCAATTATTAAAAAAATATTATCTTTTATTAGAATTATAGTATTATCCGTGTATTTATGAGTACAATATTTGTTTTGTAATGATATATTAGAAAATGAACTTTTACTTAAAATAATGAATAGTTGATTGCATATTTCAACTTAAATTTTGCAATAGTTAATTTAACTCATTTGTGCTATTTTCTCCGATTGTATAACAAATTAAAAATTCTTTTATTCATCTATTTCTCATTACTTAAAATCGCATTACTCGCAAATCTGATACTTTTTTCAGCTTTTAGTTGCACTTATTGTTAGGTTTTTATAATATTAAGTTGATTTAGTTTTTAGTATTTGTGAAAATTTGTTGTCTTTTAATTTATATAATTAACTCAATAATTTGTATAAATCTTCAAGTAACATATAAACATAATAGTCTACATCTAAGCCACGCAAATCTTTACTTTTATTTTCCCTTTTTACAATAAATTAATATACTAGCTGGGTGAACCTATACTACTGTATACGTAGTTAAGATGTTAATTCATAAAATTCATGTCAAATAAAACATAAATTTTAAACTTTTTTACATTTATAATATTATAATTTAGATGTGGCAAAATTTCATAGTTCAAAAGAGTTAATTAAAACTTAAAAGGCTTACTAAACATACAAAAACAGTGTATGTGCATAAACATAAGACAGATCTTGCAAATATATTGTTTTTGTATGTTTAACAAATGGTATAAAAGTTAACAAACACTTTATCTTGTGACTACCTCTGTTAATATTTGTGAAAATTTATAAAAATAAACAATTGTACTTAAATTAAAAATTATTTTATTGTAAAATAAGTTATGATATAAGTATATTGCATAAGCACGTAGCTAAAAGTTTAATTGTAAGATGTTAAACAACGTTTATATATTTAGAGCTTTTAGCTCTACAATGCACTCGATCGGTCTACATCGTTTTAACTGATTCGTCTTAATTAAACAATTATATATTTTGGTGAAACTCTATTAATTATTTCATTTTAAACTTAAGTTTAATTGCATAAACTGATCACTAAAAAAGTATCCATTTTTATACATGTTTACTTCCTGTTTAGACCTAAAATCACAATTTATTCTATTTAAAAATTAAAAAATATAAAAAAATATATTTATTAAATTTCTAATTACAACTAATTTTTACAATTAAAATTTAAAACATATTTATGAATTATGGGAAACTGTGTAAAAGTTTTATTTTTTTAAATATTTTAATTTATATTGCTACCATATATGGAAATTTATAGATAAATATTATTTTAATAATTAAAAATAATTTTAGTTAAATAGATTACATTATTTTATCAATTTTATTAGAAACTGTAATTTTTATAAAATTATAATTTAATTTTTGTCATTATGTTTATAAAAATACAATTGGAAGTGTTGAATAAAGTGTTTTATTAATTTTGTAATTATATAAAATAATTTTAATTTAAACTAATATAAAAACTTTTAATTTATTTTAGTAAATTAAATTGGCATAAAAATTTAAACTTTTAACAATATTTTAAATTTTTTATTTGGTAACTATGATAAATAATAAAATAATATTTGTTATATTTAACAAATTATAAACTTTGTTTAATTATTTATTTTTAATCTAAAATTAAAATTTGTAAATAAAAATGTAGCTTAAAACATTTTAAACTAAAGAGCTTTAAAATCATCTAGACTTTTAATTTTGAAACATTAATAAACAAAATTTTTTAATGTTCAACCATATAATTTTAATTAGTATTGATTAGTGCAAGACTAAGGATTATATATTTAGGTGATAATGGATTTATAAAAAAGAATTATCGCTAAAGTTAACATTTTATTTAAGTATATTTTATAAACTATTTATAAAAAAATATATGTTTAGAGGAGTTTTGGGCAGATGTTATCAAGTGTTATAATATTAATAAATTTAAAAATTTTCAAATACTATAATAAACTGTGATTAGTATTAAAATAAAAAATTAATTTTGACTTTTAATTTATAGAATTAATTTTGGTTTATTATGAGTTCTGAATTTTTGTATTAATTTTCACAAATTATTTTTTTAATTAACAAATATTTAATTATCTTATATTTATAATAATTACTTGATAATTTTAATAAATTTTGCCCATTTTATATTATCGACAATTTTATTGGATTAAGACTACAAAAAAGCCACTTTGTCTCAGCCTTATTTATTACATGAGATCTTGCTAAGTCCAATGTTATATATTATAATTTTATAAAAATAATAAAATATTAATAAAAATTTTAATTACAGTTTTTAACAATTGAGTAAATTTTTCTTCAACCTAACCTTTAATTTGAGATTTGATTAATTTTTTAATTTGTAATAATGTGTTTAGGTTAGATGTATATAAATTACAACTATTTAAAATAATTTATTTAATTCAGTCTTTTCTAAAAATAATTATTTAAAAATTTTGTCACTTTAAAATAAATTATTTTTTAAAATTTATTAAAATAAATAAATAAAAAAAATAAATTTTATTTAAATATTAGTTTAACTCATTATTCTAGTAAATTGTAACCATTTATTGAAAATAATTGTTGCAAAATAAATTATATATTTAATATAATTGCCATTTAAATTTGTCAAAACAGTTTCAATTTTATGTTTCAATTCTCGATCAATTTTAATGTTTAAAACAAATAACTGTATATTAATTGTAATTATTAAAAAATTCTAATTTTTATATTTAAATAAAATTAAAAAAAGCAAACATTTAATTTATTATTACTTTTATGATAAAACAAGTTATTTATTTTAATTTAAAAAATAATTTTTTTACATTTAATAAATATTATATTGTAGCAAATTTAGCCATATTTATTATTTTTAATTTTCTCATACTATTAAATAGCCTTTTGCTTATTTTACACATTCTAATTGTTATATAATCAAATATAATTTAACAAGTATTAATTTTAACTGTATTAATTCTTTATTCTGAGATTTTGCCAAATATAATCTAAAACTGTTGAAATTTAACCAACATTAATATAAATGCTTCGTTAATATAAAGTTAAATATACTTATGTAAGTTTTACAAAAATTTTCTAGTTACAAACTTAAAACGTTTTAGTTATCACAAACTAAACTCGAAAATTGAATTGAATTGCACAGCAGTTTAGATTTACTATTTATAATCTTTTAGAGGCAATCTAAATCTTCAAAAACTTTTAATATCAAATTTGTATTTTTAGATTTCGTATATATTGTTGGTTTAGAATTTTTCAAAATATTTATTTGTAGACATAAAATTTGCTAGCAATATAATTGTCTTTTTGAATTCTTTTAAAATTATTATTTATTGTTTAATAATTTCTAAATAATTTTATTTTTAAAATAAATTTTATTTTTTAATTTGTAAAATTATTTGGTTTTAAACCTATAACTTATATAGTGTTGATAAAATTGCCGCTAATGCTATAGATATAATGGTATATTTTTACATAGTGCAATATAATTATTTTACAGTAAGAGTGAATTTTAATTTGATTGTATTTCAAATTATTCATTGCTGAGTTTTTAACTTATCTGTTTACTCAATTCTAGCAATTTTAGAGATATTTAATTCCACCAAATAAACTAGGAAATGCCTTTTTTTTATTAAGATATAAAATTTATTACAATATTTGAGAATTAATAAATAAACTAATCTAAACAGTTCAAACTATATCTTTTTGTTAAATTCATTTTTATCCAAAAATTTAAGGAAAAGCTCGCGCAACTTTAATATTAATGTAATTTTATAATCATGTAAGACGCTTTAACATGCAGATTGAGTAACAACTATTGCAATAATTTGTGATGTCCAATTTGTATTCTGATAATTGTGCCCTTGATTTCCTTTAATCACCATTTATTGCAAATTGTTTTTTACAATAACCACAGGAATACCAAATTATCCGCAAAAATATGATTTATATTTTTACGGTCTATCATGATTTTTTTTACTCAATTCACATATTTTAATTATGCAATTCATACATATATTGATTAAACCTAATGGTAATACGCCTTTGTTAAATAAAATAAAATATTTTATAATGATAACTAAATATTAAATTTAAACAAATTTTTATGTTACAAAAATTTAAACTATAAAATAAATATATTTATTTTATTAAAATAAAAAATATAATATTTTTATTATAATTGAATTAAATAACACATTATATGGTTAAAGTTTTGAATAATTAATATTTTTATAAATATTTTAAAAATGTAACAAAAATTATATTTTGTTGAAATGCAAATTTAGTCAAATAACAGGTAATTTTCAATTTTTATTCATAAATTAATAAATAAATATATACATTTAAAATTTATATATCTTAAAAATTAAATTTTGGAAATTGACCAAATGCGAAATTTGTTGCAATTTTTTAATGAAATTATTTAAATTTAATTAAAACTGTATATTAATTTTAAATAAAATTTTTAATATTCACAAAATTTTCAAAATCATAAATAAGCTAAGAGCTAGTAGTTCTTTAAAAATTACAGTCATATAACGTAATAAGAACTTAATCATATATATTATTTATATTGTAATTTTTTAAATTAATTGAGTTTTATTAAAATATACTTTTAACTTTATGCTTTATTTTTAATTATAAATTATTTAAAATAGATTAGCGGTTAGAAAGTAAAAAACAGAATGATAAAATAAATAATGTTCTAATTTATTTAATTTAATAAAATTTAACAAAAAAATAAAAAATTTAAATTTAAAGTTACTAAAAATATTTATCAAATTTTTTTTATAAAAAATAAAAATTTTAATTTAGCAAAAAAATTTTATCGTAAACCAACCAATTGCTAATATAAATTTTAATAAAACTAATTAAATAGAAATTTTATTATTAATTACAGTTTTTGTTAACGTGTAAATGAATAATGTAAATTAATATTAAAAGTATAAAATTTAATTTGAAATCAATTATAAAAAATTTGTATAAAATGTTAATATCAAACCAAAGTTGCATTGAAAACATGATTACATTATTACAAATATTTCAGTTTGATCAAATAGTTTTTGGTTTTGCTAAAACAAAATTACTATTTAAATTTTAAACAAAACAAAATAAACATACACTTTTATAATAAATTTATAATGTAGAATTTTATAGCTAAATTTAAATGTTAATTACTCATAGACCATGGCCTTTTATTTTGCACAACTCGTAATAGTTAATTGTTATCTTAATCTTATGGAAACTAATAATCTTTAATCTGCACAACTCGTAATCTTAATAGTTAGCAATCTAACTTACTATATTTTGTTAAAAGTTATCTAACCAAATTAATGCTTGTATAAATTTTAAAATGTAAAGAATTTATTTATCATAAAGTATTGTTTTGTTTTTAAAATTAAAAACGAAATATTTTAAATTACACATTAATTTATTTTTTAAATTAATATAATTTTATTTTTATTTTAATACTTACATAATTTTAAATTTAAAAATGTTTATAATACAAACAAGACATTATAATTAATTAATATAATATTTTTATAATAATTACTTTCTATAATCAGTTGTTTATAAATTCATTTATATTCGCCAATGGGAGTGTTTAGGGGGGTTTTCATTTAAATATTATTTATTACTTTTAATCTTTACAAAATTTGTCTTAAAATTTAGATAAATATTATATTTAATTTTATGTTACAGTTAAATAAAATCATAACGTTTATATATAATTATTAAATTTTAGATATAAAATAGCAGTTTATATATTAATTTTTAAAACTGTAATTTTTTAGAATATTAATATTAATTATAAATATTTAGATTTTCTCCAATAGATTGTCAATTATAATTTATTAAAAATTGTGGTTAGAATTCAAACATTTAATTTAATAAGTATAATAAGTAATACAAATTATTAATTAAAAACCCCCTTAAACACCCTCATTGGCGGACAAAATATAAAAAATTGATTTGTTTGTTAAGAGCTGTTTTTTTTATAATAATAAGGATTATGTAAACTGCCGTGAAAAATAAAAATAAAATCATTGTTAGTAATCTTGATTCTTTTAAATTGAATTATAAACTGTAACTTATATGTATTGGTATGTAATAATTTTTCTATTAAATTTATAAAAACATATTTGGATTAAAAAAAACAGAAACATGGTGACTGAGCTTATAAGTTATGATATGGTAACTGTTTTGAAAAACAATTTTGCAGGAACTTTATAGCAACTGAGCTATACTAATGTTTTCTGTTCAAATTAATACTTGCCAAAGAAATTAAAAATGTTTTATAAGATAATAGTGAAAACGCAGTTGTTAAGCATTTGCATGTGGTTAAAATGTAAATCAAATAAAACATGAGTTTTGATTTTGAAAAAATAATAAATTTAAACAATTTTTTACAAACACATTAAATTTTTATAAAAATTAATATTTTATTAAATTTTAAAATAGTTTAATTATTTTGTGCAAAATTAATGTAAACTATAATTTAACAAAAACAGTTATTGCAATTGATAGACAATCAAAATTTATCTTTATAATGTAATTCTAAATATAAAATTTTTACAACATTTTAAATACATTTATAATCAATATTACATTGATTGGTTTTATTAAGAAATTTAATTTTTATTTATTGTTTTTCGGTTGTATTTATTATAAATTGTATTTAAGTGTAGTTGATTAATATTTCTCCAGACAGACAGACGCCTATTCAGAAAGCGGAATACGGTAGTATATAGTAACTATTTAGACTAAAGAATATTTTGAAACGATTATACTATTTAATTTTATAAGCAAATAAATAGAGTATTGTATAACGTGTAAGAATAATAAAAAATTATTAAAATTTTATTTATATTTAAATTTTCATTTTTATTATATAAACACAAAACTTAAAATTATGCTTTTATGTTTGTTTTAATTTAATAATTAATTATTTTATCGACAATATTATCATCATATAGAAAGTTTTCTCGACATGTGACATAGACTTATGCACAAGGAAATAATGTTGATTAAAAAAGATATTAGTTATTCTCCTAATATTTAAATACTATTAATATTTTTTATTTAAATATCATATAAAACTAATTTCTAACTAAAATATTTAAAACGCTAGTTAAATCATATTGAACATTTATATTTTGCGCTTAATATTGATGCCAATGTGGCAACATATTCTATTGTATTAACACCCAATTTGTCTCAATTATTACCAGATTATCACTTACTAGTTGAATGAGACGTAAATTTATTTTAGAATTTTATTTTTAAACTGCAATTGTAAATTTTATATCTCTACATTTGCTCAACTTTTAAAATTTTATTTAATTATTTTTAACATTTTAATCACTTGCAATCATAAACTGTAATTAATTAACAATTTAATCTTTTATTATTACAAATAAATAAATAATAAAAAATTTAGTATTGTATAATCTATCGCATTTTCAAATTTAATTATAATTTTTTATAATTTAATACATAACCTAGAAAAATTATTATAAATTTATATTTTTTATTTAGTTTTTTAGTTTTATTTTTAAATTCATTGTTATACTCATTTAATTATTAAATTAAATTTTGTGATAAAAATATCTTTTGATTTTAAATTATTTTATTTTTACAATTATTTTTAAAAATAAATAATTAAATAGTTTCATTTAAGATGTATAAATATTTTAAATGTTTACTTTTTAAAATAATAATAAATTTAAATTTTATTAAATCATTTCAAATAAATATAAATTTTATTAATGATTAAATTTATTACAGATGTACTAATATTAATGTTATTTATTTAAATGCAAAATTACAGCAGGCCACATTTTCATGGAAAATAAATAAATTAGTTGATATCAATATTTATACTTTATTTTTTTAAAAATTATAAAAATATATTTAGATTTCAATTACAATCTCTTTATTTATTTTAAACAAATTAATTAAATTATAAAAAGTTAGTTTATGAAACATATTTTATAGTGCTAATGATAGTCGAAATCAATGAAATTAAATATTTAATTTAAAATTTTTATTAATATCAAGTAAATTAAATAAATTTATTAATTGTTTGAATTACTTATATCATTATATTTTTAATTATATGAAGATTTATTTTTAATTTTAATTTTTTTAATATAATTATTTATATATATATTTTAAAGTAAATTTAATTTATAATTTTAATTTATCCTAAAAAATTAAAAAATATTTTTATATAATTAATTTTAAATAATTTGAAAAATTCCAATAAAAAATATTTGTTATTCAGTACCAATATTAATATTTTTATTTAATTTAAAATTTATTTTTTTATGATACTATTCTTGGAATATTTTTAAAAATATTTTTTAATTTTTATTTCTTATTATTTTAAATTAGCATTAATTATAATTTATTTTGTTTTTTTTTAATTTTTATGATTTTATCTCTTATTCAAATAATATTTTTATTAATTTAGTAATTTTACTAGTATTTAAATAAAAATTTTTAAAACAGATATTAAAATTATTTATTAAATTACAGTTGTTTTTTTCATTGAGAATCACCCTTTCCAGATTGAGGATCACCTCAGTGTCTATCGTCTAAAATGAGAATCACATTAACCGTATTAAGGATCCCTCGAATCATATCAATGCGTTTTTTTGCAGTAAACCAAATAATATGTGCTTCACTGCCAAACGTGCTATGTGCGTAATTTGTGTACAATGCGTTTAACAGTAAAGCCAACAGTACTGCACAAAACGCATTGATATGGTCAAGTGATCCACAATGCTGTTAAAGTGATTTTCATTTTGGACAATAGCAACTGAGGTAATCCTTAATTTGGATAAAATCATCCTCAATAAAAAACAACTGTATTTAAAATAAAATTTACTTAATTTTGCTAATTTTGATACTTTTAAAAGTTAATTAAATTAAATTATAAACTGTAATTTATCTCAATATGTAAGTTATACATTTTTAAAAAATTTATTAAAACACATTTGGGTTTTAAAAGAAGTGACCTTATTTTTTTATATTAATAAAACTATAAAATTAACAAACTTATAATTTTTGTTAATTTAGTAAAATTATTTTCAAACATATAATAAATCTAACAAAATATTTATGTTACAAATAATTTTTTGAAATAAAACATGTTTAAAATTGTTTTAAATATTATTTTAAATATATTTTATAAAATAATGTTTAAATAGCAATTTAATTTGTTTAACAATTATTTATTTTATATTATCCGTTAATAATTACTTGTCCATATTGTGTACGAAATAAAAAATTTCAAAATAATGCGAAGGCTGTTTTCAAATTATTTTATAATTAAATTTATTTAATTATTTAACTGTAAATAATTTTAACTCATTATCTCTATGGGGCGGGGTCTAAAGTAATTTTTCAATATTTATGTTTCTCTATTTTTTTCTATTGAAGTCAAATTTTTAAAAATAGGAATTACAAAAACTATTTTGAATAAAAAAATTTTAAAAATTAATTTATGTAAAATGATTAATAGATGCTAATTATTAATAATTCAATTTAATTTGATAAAACTTTTAAAAATGCTCTATTCTCGTTGTTTTATTACGGGTGAAAACTAAATCTCAGACCATTTGAAAATTGATTTTTGTTTAAAATTTAATCCAATTTATTTATCATTAACTGAGAAACCAGTTCACCGTTTTTTTTATCGTTTTTTAAAAACATTTGATGGTAGAAAAAATGTAAATAAATTACGATTTGTATAAGTATTATATATGGGGTTTTGAATTATAAAAAATCTATTTTACCTAAATGTGAATTTTGTTTTTACAAATATTGTTATGCCGAATAATTTTAAATCAATTATTTTTAAATCCAGCAATTACAAAAAGAGCTTAGGTACCGTTTACCGCTTGGTTACCTGCTGCTATAGCAGCTCCAACACCTGTTTTTCGATTTTTAAATCGAATTTTATTAAGCTTCTATTTATCTTATTCAACTTTCATTTTTCATTTTTATATTTAAATCCTTTATTTTTAAAATATATTTGACTTAAATAATTTTTTTGGTTTAAACGCTTAGACAAATAAAAAGCGTTTAAACCAATAAAAATTAAACCAAAAAATACAGTAAAACATAATTATTAAGCATTTATTTTAATGTTCAATTGAAAATATACAATTAATTAGGATTTTCAAATTGTTTTCCATCAATAGCTACACAATGAAAGAGTCTTAGTTACCATTGGGCTATAAATTTTAAAAGCAATTTTGGAGTAACCGAATTAATTGTTAATTTATTTTGTGTTTTTAAATTCGTTAAATCTTTAGCCCAATTAACTAGTTTATAAATTAAATATTTTAAATTGCCGCAAAAATTTTATTTTAAAATTCGAATTAATTTACAAAATAACTTTAATAAAATAATTAGTGCGAAGAATTTTAACAATAATTCAGATAAAAATATTTTTTTTGCAAAAAGTGTGTAAAACATCTTTAAAATAATATAAATTAATACAATTTAATAAATTAAAATTTTAATGAAATTTTTATTTTTTTATCTAAACAATATATTATAATCATGTATTGTATTGTATATCATGTTATATCAATATGACAATAATAAATAATCAAGTTTAAACATCGTTTTATTTATTTCTATGACTTCTAAAGGTTAATCATTTACTATCAAATCTAATTTTTAATTTATCTATTAATTTTTTTAATGACTTAGTTTATTTAATAATATAATCTAATATTATAATAATTACGTTTCAAAAATTATTTTAGCTTTTAGTCCTGTCCGTTATTCATAAAATATAGATGTTTGTTTAAGTTTAATAATAATTATTTTTAAATTACAGTTCAAAACACTAATAAAGAATAAAAACTATTTTAAATTTATAAATGAAATAATAAAAAATTTATTTTATTTTTACATAATAATTTCTGATTACATTTACGTAGTATTATTAAGTACTAGTATAAATTATATGTTTAATATGGTTTTTAATTAAAATAAATATTTTAAGTTAAAAAAATTTAATTAATAAATATACTATTTAAATATAATTAAAACTTTCTAATTAAAAGATTGAATTTATTTATATTTTAGTTTTAATATATATATATATTTATTTATAAATAATTAAAAAAAAATTTTAATATATTTTTTGAATAAGCAAAATAATATTTTTAAATTGAATTAAGTTAAATGATAATTAATTAAATTAAGACAAGTAAACAATTTATCATTAAAGAATAAAAATTTAGACATAGATTTATATATTAATTTATCACTATTGCATTTTAACGATTCATTAGAACATATTCTTAATAGTAACATTATTTTGTGTTAATATACACTTTTTTTTATTTACAATTTATTATTTATTTAATTCTAATAAGTAAAAATATATTTGTCAAAATTTAAATATATCTAATAAAACAGCAAAATACTTAACAATATTTTTGATGTAATAAAAATAGAATACAATATTTGAATACTAAAAAAATGCAATTAATTAAATTTTGATATAAATATCAATTAGAAATACTATTGGAATAAATTGATAAATTAATAATTAAGTTAACTTTATTACTTTTCCATTAACATCACAGAAAATTAATTTAAAATTTTATAATAAATAATTTAATACTTTTTTTAAAATTTAATAATAAAAATGGAATTTAATAAAACAATATTAGTAATTTTGTTAATATTTAAATACTGTTAATATTTTTTATTTAAATATCATATATAACTAATTACTAACTAATAAATTTTAGACGTTAGTTAAATTATATTGGACATTAATAATTTGCGCTTAAAATTGATGCCTACTTGACAACATATTTCAATTGTATTAACACAAAATTTGTCGTAATGTTTACCAGAAGATTATTTACCAATAGAGTGAAACGTGTAAATTTAATTTAGAATTTTATTTTAAAACTTTTTTGCATAATCATTTACAAATGCACTTGAAATTGTTACATCTCGAAACGTATTTGCTCAATTTTTAAAATTTTATTTAATTATTTTTATTGCAGTCATAAACTGTAATTATTGAAAATTTTTATCTTTTATAATTACAATTAAATTTATAACAAGAATTTTGGTAACATAATCCTAGCTTATTTTCAAATTAAATTAAAATTCTTTTAATAATTTAATACAAAGCTTTGAAAAATTAATATAAATTTTATTTGTTTATTTAATTTTTAATTCATTTTAGAAGAAATGTATATATAGTTTTACCAAATATATAATAATCAAGTTTGTTTTTAGTAACTATTATAGTATTTAATATAAATTTTATTTGTTAAATACATTCTTACAAATAAATATTTAAATTAAAATTTTGTTTAAATTATATTTTTAATTTACAATTAATTCAAATATTTTTATTTATTAAATGTTAATAATAATTTTTTGTGAAATAAAATTTTTAAATAAACATTTCTACAATAAGTTTATTTATTTTATAACAATTATTTTACTAATATAAATAAAATTTTGAATATAGGCAATATAGAATATTTATATTATGCAAAACAAATATGTCATTATTAAGTATTAAAATATTATATTGCTTTTTATTAAATAATAAAATTTATTTCAAACGATAAAAAAATTTTATATCTGAAATTATTATTAATATTTATCTAAAAATTGATTATAAAAATTGGATAAAGTGTTTTAGTATATGTAGAACTGAATGAGTAAATCAAATTAAATGGAGGACTAACTTTGAAGTAAAGTTATATCGATGTATCGATATATTAGCTCTCAAGTTAAATTTTATATATTTTTATTGATTTATAATATACATAGCTTATGTATTATACGACGATAATACAAATAAACATAGCTTATATTAAAAAAATCAAAATGTTTCTTAGCTATTATGCCGTTTACTAAACATGCAAAAACAGTATATTTTCAATGGCCTCCATAAGCTATGTATATTATAAATCAATAAAAATATATAAAATTTAACTTGAGCGCTAATATATCGATACATTGATATAACTTTTTTTCAAATTTAGTCCTGCATTTAATTTGATTTACTCATTCAGTCCTACAAATTTTCAGGTATTAAAGTTATATATTTTTAACATTTATATTTATTGTTTTCTTAAAAAATATTATATATTTTTAAATAATTCAAATTATCAAACATGTTTAATGCAGCTTAATATTGCTTCTGTTTGTAAATAATTAAAAACTATTATTTAAATTTAAATAAATATAAGAAAACTTATTGTCATTGTGTGTTTTATCAGTTGACAAATAAAGATTTAAGTAAAAATAAAAATAATTTATTTAAAAATTATAGAGAAAAATTATTTAAAAAATAAAAATAAATTAGTTTCAATTATTTAATTAACCTGTTTTCAAGGCAAAATAATTAAAAAATTTAAAATAATTAAAAGTTTAAATTAAGTTACGCTAAGTCATATAGGAAAAGTTTAAACAAATTGTTGATTTGTGATTGGAAACGAAACAAATGTTAGTTTTAGGTATAAATAAAAAGGTTTATAAAAAATTTATAATTAAACTAAATCGAAATAAATAAATTTTTAAAGCTTAATTAAGTAAAAATTATATTTTAATATTTTTGACTCGTATTGATTTGTCTTGTCTTGTCGTATAAATAAATCATTTCTAAAAAATTTAGAATGCAAATAATGACACTTTACGAAAAACTCATTAATATACTCAATTTCATACACTTTATATTTATCAAATGTTAACAAAATTATAACTAAAGGAAAAAAATAAACTTTAGTTCTAATTTATCTGGAAAGCGATAAGCCAACCAAAATTGTAAATTAAGTTTAGTCAATGTTCCGACTCCTCAGGCGGAATGTTAAATTTGTTTCAAGTCTGAATTTATTTTATAAATAAAATATTAATTAGAATTAATAAATATACGTTAATAATAAATAAAATTTGTTTTAATTTAAAGAATTGTTTAATTCATTTAAATAAATGTTTAAATTGAATCTAAACTATAGTTTAAAATAAGTAATTAAAAATTGTACTTAATACGCACTCAGAAGTATTTAAAAGTAAACGAAAGTAAGGCGTTTCGTAACTTTTGGTTTTTAGTGATAACTAAACAGCAATTGGTTAATTTGGTTAATTCACATTAACAAAAAATCGATATGGGATTCATTAACCGATTAATAGGAAAGTCAAACAAATCAACGATCCACTCAACGCTTAAACGTTATATACCTTAGTCACGTTTCACCTAAACACAACCTTACAGGCACATTTTACTGGATTGCACATTTCAAGAATATGGGCATTTGCAATCTTGATAACCTCACTATAAATTGAATTAATAAAATTATTTTTATATGTGAGACAGACATCAAATAAAATTCGGCGTTAATTTAAAAAACTTTTGCATCGCTTTTGATATTATTATCATTATTTTGAAAATTTACTAATTTTAAAAATAATTCAAATTCTGTTAAAAACTGTAAATAAAATAAAATATAATAATTATATATGATAAAAAAAATTAAAAATAATATGTTTGGATAATTGCAATTTAGTTAAATAATTATTTGAAATGTTTTATATTAATAATTAAATATTTTAATTGGTTGCATATAAGTTTAGATTAATATACTTATTTTAATTATTTGTTAAAATCATTTTTTACAATTTTTTAAAGTTTTAATTATTTTCAATATTTTATAAAATATATAATTTAAAAAATTATTTTGATTTAAATATTTTAAATTTTTAAAAGTAATTTTTAAAATATTATATTTTTTTAAAATTTAATTATGATGTTTAATTTAAATAATTAAAAATTTTCAATTTTTTTATTGTCATAATTTTACAGATCTGTTAATTTATTTTATAAAAAATATTATTACCATTTGTAATAGATGGCTTTTAAATTTATATCAAAAATTAAGTAATGTTTGTTTCTAAAATTAATTAATTAAATAATATTGCATAACTTTCGTATTTAGAAAATAAATTAAAATTATTAACTATATTTTAGATAGATTTACAAAATGCTAATTAATTAAATAGATAATTCTTGTTATAATGTATCTGTGCACAAGTCAAATGATATCCGCACAACTACATCTGTGAGGAATAATTTTAAATATTTAATATTTTACTCATTTTAAATAACTGTAATTAATAATAAAATGTAAATTTAATAATTTTCTAAATTTAATATTAAATAATTTGAAAATTTACAATAAAAAATACTTGTTATTCAGTATCAATATTAATATTTTTATTTAATTTAAAATTTATATTTTTATAATACTTTTCTTGGAAATTTTGTTTACATATTTTTTTTAATTTTATTTCTAATTATTTTAAATCGGCATTAATTATAATTTATTTTGTTATCATTTAATTTTTATGATTTCATCTCTTATTTAAATATTATTTTTATTAATTTAGTAATTTTACAAGTATTTAAATAAAATGTTTTAACACAGATATTAAAATTTTATTTATTCTAATACTTTTAAAAGTTAATTAAATTGAATTATAAACTGTAATTTATATCAATATGTAAGTTATATTTTTTCAATTATATTTATTAAAACAAATTTGGGTTTTAATGCATTATACCTTATTTTGTTAATATTAGTAATACTATAAAATTAACAAAATTATTATTTTTTTAATTTAGTAAAATTATTTTCATACATATAATAAATCTAATAAAATATTTATGTTAAAAATATTTTTTTAAACTAAAATATGTTTAAAATTGTTTTAATTATTATTTTAAATATATTTTATAAAGCAATGTTTATATATCAATTTAATTTGTTTAACAAATATTTATTTTATATTATCCGTTATTGACTGCTTGTCCATCTTGTGTACAAAATAAAAAATTTTAAAATAATGCTAAAGATGTTTTCAGATTCTTTTATAATTAAATTTATTTAATTATTTTACAGTAAAACATTTTAACTCATTATCTTTATAGGGCAGGCTCTAAAGTAATTTCTGAATATTTATGTTTCTCTGGTTTTTCTATTGAAGTCGAATTTTTAAAAATAGGAATCACGAAAACTATTTCGAATAAAAAATTTTAATAATTAATTTGTGTGAAATGACTAATAAATGCTATTATTAATAATGCAATTTAATTTGATAAAATTTTTGAAAAAGCCCTTTCCTCTTTGCTTTATTAAGGATAAAAACTAAATCTCAGACTATGTGCAAAATTGTTTTTTTTTAAATTTAAGCAAGTTTATTTATCATTAACTGGTCAACCAGTTTATCGTTTTTCCATCGTTTTTTTCTAAACCATTTGATGGTAGAGAAAATGTAAACAAATTACGACTTGTATAAGTATATGGGGTTTTAAATTATATAATATATATTTTACCTTAATGTTAATTTTGTTTTCACAACTAGTGTTAAGGCGAATATTGTTAAATTGAATATTGTTTTGTACCAGACTTCCAAACTCAAATTCCATATTCAACTTCCATTTTCGATTTTCATATTTAAATTATTTATCTTTAAAATATTGTTGACTTAATTAATTTTTATTGGTTTAAACGCTTAGACAAATAAAAAGGGTTTAAACGATAAATTTTAAAACAAAAAATACAGTAAAACATAAATATAAAACATTTGGGCTATAACTTTTAAAAGCAATTTCGGAGTAAAAAGATTAAATGCTAATTTAATTAGTGTTTTAAATTCGTTAAATCTTTAGGACACTAATTCTGGTTTATAAATTAAAAATTTTACATAATCGCAAAAATATAATTTTAAAATTTAATTTAATTTATAAAAAATAATTTATTAAAAATAATTAATGCAAAGAATTTTAACAATAATTTAGATAAAAATATTTTTTTGAAAAAGTGTATTTTAAAATAATATAAATTAATACAATGCAAAAAATTAAAATTTTAATAAAATTTATATTTCTTCTTAATTCATACAATATATTATAATAATATTAATAATAATAAATAATCAAGTTTAAACATCGTTTCATTCATTTAAATGTCTTTTTTTGACAGACAAAGATTAATTATTTACTATCAATCTAATTGTTAATTTTAGTATTAAATTTGTTTTAAAAATGCACTAGTTTATTTAATAATATAAACTAATATTTTAATAATTACATTTTAAAAATTAATTTGTCTCTTAGACCTCTCCGTTATTAATAAAATATAACTGTTTGTTTAAGTTTAATAATAATTATTTTTAAATTACAGTTTAAAACACTAATATAAAATAAAAACTATATTAAATTTATTTTATGTTTACATAATAAGTTCTGATTACATTTACGTAACTATTTTAAATAATATTTGTAATTTTTATCAACTATTTGAGTATTTGAATACAATTATTTTTTGCCAATGCGTTAGAAAACGAATTATTGTTTTAAAGTTAGATTTGTTGTATTATTTGTTGATATTTAGTTTATCAAAATCGTTACTACAATTGGATACAATTTATATTATAAAATTTATTATTAATAATAGGCTATATTAAATATAATTTTAATAAAATATTTTGTAAAATTAAAATAAGTTTTAGTATAAATTATTTGTTTATAATTGTTTATTATTAAAATAAATATTTTAAATTAAAAAATAAATTTTAGTTAATAAATATACTATTTAAATATATTTGAAACTATATCTAGGTAATAAATTGCATTTATTTATATTTTAATTTTAATAATTACATTATTAAAAAAAATTGTTTGGATGACCAAAACAACGAAAAATAGTGCTTTTTGCTGTTTTTGGGCTCTAATAAAAACCAAATATTTAATCTTGCGGTCGGGTGTATAACACTACGCAATTACACTATTAAAGGCATAGGTCTTGACTTTACAGGGGCTACGCTTTGCGTCAGATCGGACATTCATTAAATTAGAGAGCAATTTAGATATGTATTCAATACTTCATTACAGGCTTTAAAGTGAAAACATTTTAAATTTTCTTTTCTTACACTGTATTGATATTAAAAGCAAATAATAGAAATTTTTCAAACTGTCCGGGGGGTCTATTACTAGAAGTCACAGGTATACAGAAAAGCCTAGTTTTTTAATTTAAAAAATTTTATAAATAATTTTTTATTAAAATATTTTAAAATTGAAAATATCGATATTGGGTGATTACAAACTCTATAACATTATTCACATGTTAATGTTAAAATAAAGTTAAATTAAATATTTATAAATTAAATTTTGTTTTTAAATCAAATTTAAATTGAATAAAAAAAATTTATAAATACAACTTATTAATTTTTTTTATTTATATATTTGTAATAGACTTCTATACATTTTAGATTTCTAATACAATAATTAAAAATTATATTAAAAATGTATGGATTAAAAATAAAACTATTGTTAAAAATTAAAATGTAAATTAAAATAAATAAAAACATATATGAAGATTTGTTAAGAGTTTTATAAATTGTCTTATTTTTTTTAATATATACAGTTTAAAAAAATACAACAATTTTTAAAAATCAATTATTGGATTATTCTAATACTTTACAAACAATAAATTAGAAATCTCAAAGAATTTGAATTAATATTAAATTTAAATTTTTTGATTAATTCATTGCTTAAAAGTTATTGAAAAACTTTGGCAAAAACAAAAATTTGATCTTCAAAAGACATCAAAAATCCATTTTTGAGTTTAATTGTATTAATTTTATTTAAATTATTTGGTTTAAGAGATATAGATACAATTTGCTTATCAGTAATTTCAACCAAAATATAAACACTTAAAAAATTTAAATTAATATATTTTAAAAGTATTTATTTATATTGACAAAATTTTAACATTAAAATAATTAAAGTTTAGATTTTTTAAATTTAACAAATATAAATAAATTTTTGCTTAGGAAAATAGCCGCTGCTAGTATTTTTGTTAATAATTTTTGTTTAATGGAAAATATTATTAAATTTCCGGTTTACATTTAAGGTTTTTTTAAAATCTAAATTAAGTTAATAAATTTTAGTTTACTTTTCATTTTAATAATGGTTTAAATTATATATCCAATTACATAAATCTTACTAATTAATTTTATAATTTTAATTAATATATTTTTAAAATATAAAAATTAAATAAAATACAATTATTTTTTATATTTACTTAATTTTTAGTTTTAAATTATTTAATAAAATTTAAATTTATTTTAAAATTTATTAAAATTCTATCACAAACTGTAAATAATATTAAAATTCATATAATATTTTTGCTAAAAACATAATATAATAAATTTTGTTTTGCTTCAAATGCGATATTAAAATTATAAATATTTAAACATTAATATTTCTTATATTTTTAGTTTATTAAATTTAATATTTACCAATTTATTTAAATGTTAGTTTATAAAAATTAAAATTATTAAAATCGTATTTTAGTTTATTTTGCAACATAAGTTATCTGATAAGTAACAAAAATATTTATCAAAAGAAGGGTTGTGAAAATAAAGTTCAAATACAAAAATCAGATTTTTTGACAATTTTTAAAATATTTATTTTGTCATTAATTACGGTTCAGTATAATATATAATAAAATATATCAACAAAATATACTTTGTTTTATATTTTGAATAAAATTATATATTTGATAAAAAAACAGTTTAATAGTAAAAAATATTGAATATTTGAATTAAAATATATATTATAAACTAAAGAAAACTTTCAAAAAATATTTAGCTTAAACTTATTAATTGACAATTTTTAAACAAAATATTTTTGCAATTTTAGTAATGCGCTCTTATTAGTTAAAATTTATACCAGTATAATTTTCAACTTGTAAATTATTTTTATTTAAATTGTTTTGTATTCAAATTAATCAATATGTAGTAGTCATATTATATGTCTAATTATAATTAAGGTCAGGAATGACACTCACGACATATAATAGTTATAAAATTGATAAATACTCATTAATTTACAAATTAATAATTTAGTAATAAGTAAAAAAACACGATATCAGAGATACTAATAGAAATTATATCAGATCTCAAAGGATGTACACAGACAGCTCTATGTTGAGCTAGTTCACTTAAAAAGAGCTGTAGCGGATTTTATTAATCATAAAAAAACAAATGCGTGTAATATTCATTAAAATTGCGACTGAACTTTGCACTTAATTTTAGTAAATTTTTATAAAATGTGCTTACTTTTTGCAAACGAAAAATTTTGTGAGTTATACCGGTTTTGGAGTTTGTCTATATTTCTTATTAATGTAATATTTATAAGTGTTTTAAATTATGGACAACATAAAAGTACCAAATTGGTCCATAGAAAAATAATCGCACTAAGTAATAATTATCAACATAGAATTGACATTATCGACGGTAAGGTAAGTTACTTTAAATTTTTACTAAAGATTATCCCAAAATGGATTAAATTTTTTTAAAATTTAGTTTGCACCGACATTAACATCGCTAACCAAAAGAAAGTCCATTGATAAAATTACAGGTAAATTCAATGCCGTTAGTATGTTTGGCGGACGAACAAAAAACAAATTAAAAAGAAATTAAAAGACCAAAAAACCGAACTAAAAAAAGCCGCTAAACTAAACAAACATCAAGCGGCTACCGGTAGAGGAACGGCATCAACAATAGTTTTTAAGTATTACAAACAACTATTATTGTTTAAAATCAATCCACAGCTTATCTGTGACATAATAAATAATTGCGATTTAAGTTTTTCCGTTAGTCATATAAATTTGACCAAAGAATCATTTAAATTGGAAAACATACTTATGATAAACACAACCACTGCCAATACTTATATTCGGACGCTCAATTGATCTTTAGTGAACATCAAAGAAATCAACCCCAAAAAAAGAAAATAATATTAATACAATTTTCAAACCTAAAAATGATTTTAAATATATTGGCTACAAAAAAATACATTGATTTAATTGATAACAAAAATACATCTAATCAAACCGAAGAATTGCTTAAAATCAAGGCAAAAAAATACATAAATTAAAATACTTGTTTAAATGAAACAATTAAAAGTTCAAATGTTTTTCAAAATTATGTCTAACAGTGGTATATACATTTCCGTTATAGGCAAGAAATAATTAATTTATTTGAATATTATTTTAATTATGTATTTCAGAAATGTAATTTTATATTTTTCTAATTTGCTTATAAATTATAAAAAAAATTTAAATTTAAAAACAATTTTATAGCAAACATAATTTGATTAAAATAAGTATGAAAAATAATAAATTTAATAAATTTAATAAAACTATTTTAATAAATTATAATTTATAACAACTAAATTAGCACGGATTTTTAAAACTCGGATATTTTGCCCATTATTTCCGTTATTTTTCATAAATTTCGTCAAATGATTGAGATAAAATATTACATTGTTTACCGTAAAAATTGTTTTTACGTGCAATTTTATGGAGCACAACACATGCCATTATAATATGGCAAGTTTGATTTGGCCGAAACATTGAAACCGTATTTTTAACAATCTAAAGGCATGTTTGACCACGCTACGTGTATTAATATAAGCCGAATTATACCCTTCTTGTTTAATATTGTTTAGGCAAAAAAATGGGGTCAATAAATGTATTTCAATTGAATAACCGAAATTGTTTAATATGCATCTACTGTTTGGCCTGTTAAAACTACTAACAATTAAAGTACTTTATTTGTATACAGAGTTAAGAAATTTTAATAATGTTGTTAAATAAGTTAAAAATGTAAAACTATTACATAATAATTAGATAATTTTTTACGCTTGACTTTGCCTATATGAATGAGTCATAAACTCGGCCACAAATTTTGCAACCAAATTGTTATTTTTTAATTGATTATTTTCAACGTTTTAAACATTTATAGAATAAAAGCATTTTCGATTAAGATAATCGCTTCCAATTAAATTATTTGGAAAAATTATCATTATGTGCTTGCAATCAATTGTGCCAATAACGTTAAAAAAAATTTTAAGGCCTTGTTTTGTGTGCTTAAATTTTTCTTTGGTTTAAATAAATTTAACAAAATTTTTTATTCGATTTGCTAGGTCTATACTATATTAAAAATTTTATTATTTTTTATTTTAGTAATTCGGATGGTTTAAATTAACATCTCCAGTATTCCATGGTCTCTCATGTAGAGTACAACTACCATAACCAGTGATTAAATAAAGAAAAGTATATCTTCACCACGAAATCTATATTTTATCTTATACTGGCTTTTATTTATTTTAAATAAATTATTTTAAGTTATTTTTAATTGTTTTTAAGTATTTCTTAATTAATAAATAATAATTAAATTTAATATAAAGCGAATCACCGCTAATCTACGCAATTCTACATAAAACTTACTCAACTCCGATTACACCTGCACGTACATAGAACCTGCATGCTACATAATATAAATTTATAAACAACAATAAATATTAATTGCAATTTATATTACACTTTATAACAATTCTATGGATAAATCTAAAAGTTGTAAAATATTTAGTTAATTAATTGTATTTCAATCTATTTAATTTTATATTATATATTATTTAGAAAATTAAATTTTTTAATATATTGAATAAATATTTTGGAAAAACAATTTTAAAAATACAATAAAGTGTTCAATTAAATAATAAAAAATATAAGGTTTATAATTTTGATATTAATTATTGTTTAAAATAATTAAGTTATTATTCATTTAAATCAATTAATCAACAAAATAAATAATTTATCTAATTATGGTTTAAATTTTAATATAATTTAAAAGTTAGAATAAACAAAATAATTAAAATATATTTAAATTTAAATAAAATACTAAAATTTATTGGAATTTTATTTTAAATTAAAAAAAATTAAATTGTTAAAATATTTAAAAATAGATTTAAACAAAATTTTGCCAATTTAAATTTATAAATTTTTAAAGAATAATAGAATTAAAATTTAATAAACTTTTAAATTTAGTAAATTTTATTTATATATTTGGTTTTTAAAATTAAATATAATTTATTTGTATAAAAATAAATAGCATTTAAAATAAATTTTAAATTTATTTTTTAGTTTTGTCATTACATTTACTGTTTTTAATACTATTAATTTAAATTCTATTTAATATTTTTTATTAAGAAGTATTTATATATTTTACATATTGTAATGTCTCAACCAACTCGGAGCCATTATGACTAGATTAAGGTCAACGGTTACGGCCCCCGGCCATCAAAACATGTAAATAAAATTTAAACTGATTTATTAACTTTAAATGAACTTTTATTTAATTTGAATAAAACTTAAAACGTACAGTATTAATGTTAAATTTTACTAATAATTATTTAAGCATTTTCTACGCTATTTATATGAATAATAACGGATGTGCCTAAAATTGTTTATATAATGAATATAAGGATAGATATATGTTGAATACAAATTTGTTTATAACTTCTGAATGTAATGTTTATATCATACCACTAGATACATCACGATAAACGTTTGATTAATATTTCAAAAATAAATAACATAATTGTTAAATCAAATCATAGCATTATAGTTGTCTATTATTTTAAACACTAATATTTTAAAATTTATATAAAGTTAATCAAACAAAATATTTTAACAATAATTATTAAATTTGCAATATACTGTACACAAAAGTTTTATAGTTACAACAGATGCACTAATTAAAAATTACAAAACGTGGTATTTAATCAATCAAAAAATTTAAATCTTTATTTTTAATTTTGTTTATTTGCTATATAAATTTTTTTGGCAATTTCAAATTTTATGTTAAATTAAATAAAAAAACAAATTTATTGAAAAAAGTATTATTATAAACTGTAAATAAATTAAAAATTTAATATATTATTATTGATAAGAAATTTGTAAATTTATTTTGGAAACCACAGAAATATTCTTTATATTTAATTTATTTTATTTAATCTATGTGTATCTTATATTATGTCTTAAATTTGTTAGTCAAATTACAAAAATTAAATTTAATAGATTTATAAAACTTTAAGAATAACATTTATTGTTAATTATATATTGCTAATTATTTATATTTTATATTTTAAACTATAATTTAATACATTGCTTATTTTGATTATTAACTGACTTAAATGTACAAAAGGTGATAATGAATAAAAAATTACGATTATAAACTTTAATAACTTTTTATTAACTGTAATTAAAAATATAATTTTATTAATAAATTATTGATAAAATTGTACTCTGTTGAAATTATATTAATACAGTTACAGTAAACAATGCATAACCGCAAAACTAAACCGTTTATTATTGGCCGTATTCGGCATTTATTGCACATATATATTTTATTTTATATGATTAAAAAAGAGTTGTTAAAAGTAAACAATAAATTTTCTAATTAATTAATTAGTTGTGTTAATAATCCAATTAATAAAAATATTAAAAACAAAAAACAAATCTAAAATCTGTAAAAACAAAAAGTATTAAATAATCGAAAACTGAATTGATTGACTGAAATGGCTTTACTTAAAAAAGCAATTCAGAAAATATGGCGACGTTTACCTCAAGAACTCATCAATAAGTCATTTAAGTTTTGGCCGAAACAACCTTTACAAATATATAAGAATCGGGGAATATGAGAATCAAATTTTCGGAATATGAATGCAAATGTTGTCAAAAAATTAAAGTTATTAAGTTAATTTTTTTAATTTAATTGTTGCAAATTTAACGTATATTTTACTTAAAATTATTTCATTTTTTAAATAATATAAAAAATCGTTAATTAATATGTAAAAACGAATTAGAAAATTAAATCAACATTTACTTCAATTCAATTTTAGGACAGTTTGTATTGTAACAATATACAATAAAATTAATATAAATTAAAAAATAATATCATATTTAAAAATAAAATTTAGTTTATTTTTACCTAAAAATATTATATTAAATTTTTTAAAATATAACATTTAAATTTTGTTATTAATTCCAGTTGATAATATTGTTTTAATTATGTTTAAAAAATATTTATTTTTAACTCTTTTAATTTTACTATACATAAATAATTATTTAATTAAAAGAAACCAATTAGCTATAATATATATTTAAATAATTTTATTTATTTTTAGCAGATATATCTTTATTATTTCAAAAATAGCCTTTAAAGTAGACCAAAGTTATTTAAAGCTGGTTTGAAATCAGTTAAGATTAAAATTTTTTAAACCAAATTTTATTTATTTACTATTTAAAATACATAAATGACATTTAAAAATACGAAATATTAAACAAAATAATAAATATTTTTAATAATGCATTCTTTTTAATTTATAGCTCATTTTTATAACAGAAATTCTGATCTCAACTTATTATTCTATTTTCAAAAATGATTAAATGCTTATTAAATGATTGTTTTAACAACCAGTTTTGGAGTGTGAGTTTATTTAATTTTGGGTTTATTTAACTCTAATATCGTACTTAAAAGCACTACTGCAAAGAAAGATTAACGTTTCCTATTAACTAAACTTAATAAAGTGTAAATTAATAAATTTAACCTATTTCATTTTAAATATTTATTATTTTAAACTTTAAATTTAGATTAAATTTGTGAAATTATTTAAACTGAAATATAAATTGTAAAATATATATATATACAATAAACCGTAATTTTTTATTTAGTTTTTAAACAGTATTTATGTCACATTTAGAATTAAATTAAATTTTTTTATAAAATTTATTTAATATTGTAGTAATCTGGCTATTGTTGTCAAGCAATAGCCAGTTTTAAACGCAAAATAAGAGTTAATTGCAATATTAATGCA
>JAQFXP010000434.1:0-30446 GCA_034693685.1 Belba bartosi | reverse complement strand
GAGAGAGAGAAGGAGCGGGAGCAAGAGAGAGAGAGAGAGAGAAGAAGCGGGAGCAAGAGAGAGAGAGAAGAAGCGGGAGCAAGAGAGAGAGAGAGAGAGAAGGAGCGGGAGCAAGAGAGAGAGAGAGAGAGAGAGAAGAAGCGGGAGCAAGAGAGAGAGGGAGAGAGAGAGAAGGAGCGGGAGAGAGAGAGAGAGAGAATATTGAATAGATTTAAGAGACTTTTATTGCATATTTAATATGTATTGATGTTGTGATGTGTGATGTTGTGTATGTTGTAGCAAACGATAGAATCAAAGGTCTTTCAATTTTTTGTACCTAACCTAACATAATAGACAACACATACGCACATAATGTGCATATAATTCATTCATTCAATTCATATCTCTAACACATTTATACAATAAATATTTGGCGAAACACACAATCGGGACCTATTGTCTCCGGGCAACCATATTCACACCGGTGGGTCACGTCAGGCCAATTGGTGCTATTGTCACCTGTAATTAATTATAGGTATTACACCTCAAGACTATAACTTTCACATAACACGATATAAATAATATTTTGAATTTTTTATTTTATTTTATTAATAGACAATATTTGCTATTAAAGCCTATTTTGTTGAGTTTAAAAAAATGATTAGTGGTCTTATTCAACCCATTCATAGATAAGTTCCTGACAACAATAAAGTGGCAATTTATTTTTTTTGCGGGTTAAATAAAAACATATTGTTAAATTTTATTAGTTAAACAAAAATTATACCGGCAGTTTAATTAGATTTTATTTGTGAGAATAATTATATTTAAAATTGTTTATTTTTAAAAGTAAATTATTTTGCAAATAATTTCTTTATTAGCCAGCTTTATTCTAATAGTTTATATAATTAATTTAACGGTTGATACAATTTCTTTGAATTCAATATTCTTTTCAATAACTTTTTTCTGCATTTAATTAAGAAATTATAAACAGTTTTATTAATATATTTGAATTATTTGATTACGAATTGAATTTTTATAGTTTAGGCAATACTTATTTATTTAGTTTTGTTTTCATTCATTTTATGAATAAACTTTATATGACTTATCAAAACTACTTTTTATTATTACTTATGTTATGTACAACTGTTTATTGTCTGTATAGCAATCAATCATAAAATTGCAAATGTACTGTATATTCAAATACTAATGTTCTAACATGCATATATTTTTTTATCAACAAATAATTTTTTATAATTTGATAAAAATACTTTATGAAAAGTTTTTCCAGATTAAATTCTGCCAAATTTGTTCAATTTTTAAGAGAGTAGTAAAGATTGCAAAATACCAATAGCAATGTTTAGATAACAACAATAGAAATAACTGCGATAGTCGACCAATTCAAAGGGAAAGTACTGTATAGTAATAAATATAGGATATATCAAAAATGCGGTTAGAGATAAAATTAGAGTTATTTTTTGCTATATTTACTCAAATACATATTTTTGCTAAAATTAGACATGATTTAATTTAATTTTAAAAAAATAAGTGTAAAATCAATTTAGCAAAAATTAATTAACTGTTTTTTTAGAAAAGAAAATTGCTTGTTCAAATCTTCATCTCAAAAAGGGGTATTCTAAAAATTTAATCATCCCCTATACTCAACAGTTGTTTAAATGCAAGCATTAAATAAATAAATATTTAATCAAAATTTCTTCGAAATGTTTACAAATCGAATAAGCATTTTATTGTAGATATCGACAAACTCTTAAGCTTAGCTCAATTCTTATTTATAAATATATATATTTTGTTTAAAAATGTTTTGTGAGTTAAGAAACAAATTTACATAAAATAGAGAAAAGTTATGAAGCATTAGGAGCAGAGCGAGGGTTCAACAAAACTCATGTCATTCTCATAACTCATATCATATGCCATATATGCCATAAACAGAATTCGAAGTTTTTTCAATTCACGACTGACTGCGGACTTCCTTTTCGAGTCAACACAAACAACGAAACCCTTTTTTGAGGATAGGATCAAAAAAAGGTCGAAAAGGCCCCAAAAGATATAACCTCTCGGATGACCCTTTTTCATATCCTCGTCTTAAGGGGTAACTGACCAGTTCATACACTCATACTCTTATACTCTGGACAGTGTAACACTGCCTGTGCTTGTGCCTGTGCTGCTAAAGATAGAAAGCAGAGAGTGTTTTAGGAATAGTTGTGCGTCACTCCTGTAAGGGCTCTGTAAGGAAGTTACGCCCAAATGCATATGCATTCAACACTCGCATCACAACTACCAGTGCTTATGCCTCAAGCATGAGATAACTTTAGCATAAACTCAACTCAAGTTAAGGATAGCTTAAGCCTTTCCCTATGCCTGTGCCTGTGCCTATGTCCAGTGCGGCGCTAGTGAATAGTGGACAGCAGTTTGTTGTCCGCCAGTCTGACTGCGTTCTCTGCACAGTAAGACTTAGCGAACAGAATGTAAAATGTTTACCTAAAATATGTGTTAGGCCATAAGGGGGTAAAGGGTAAAGGGGTTAGGGCTCTAATTGCAATGGCCAGCACTGAAGGGCTTTCTAAAAATAGAACCTTTTCTCTCGAGTTGTTAACTGTTGGCGAAGTAAACAACAAAATATTTCTCGATATGCAATATATTATGTGAACCTAACTTGCATAAAATATTTTAAACATAATTACAATATAATTGAATTTTGTTTTTCGGTTTTTGGTTTAATGTCACTTTTAAATTGTTTTCAAGCAATATATTTTAGGTAGTTGAAAACATAATGGAAATTCCAGTTTGATATAATTTATGGCCAAATTTAATCAATCTTATATGACTGTTAGGCAAATATTCTTATCGAAACCAAACTTTTGGTTTTTAATCTACTCTTTTGTTTAGTAAACATCAAAATATATCAAAAGTACAAATGATAAGTAAATTCTTAATTTAATTTTTAAAAAATTTTAGTATAAAACAAAAGATTGAATTGGAAATATATTAATTAAAATTTTAATTAAATTAAACACATACATATATTTAAAAATAAATTATATAAATTTGAAAATATTTCTAATTGCGTTTAAAACTTTCCAGCATAAATACTTTCAATTATTAATATATAAATAAATCACTAAGTTAATCACTGATTAATAAGCTTGTCTAATACATTTAAAATTTAGATTTAACAGATTAATTTAAAAGTCAACTACAATATTCATAACTTTTAATATAAAATAATATGCAAATATAGAGCTTATAATGATTAAGCTTGTTCATCTATGCATTTGTTCGTTCGGTTCTATCTTTTGCAGAGATCGGAGCCAAACATATAACTCATATACAATAGAAAACTTATGCTATCGTTACCCACACCTGCATTACAGTTATGAGTCGTTCGTTATTATAATATAAGCAATATTTCAAAAAATTTCGCCATTCATAAGCTGGACATGAAATACACGTTTTCACAACTCTTTTATTAGAATTTGCAGTTCGCAAAGTCCGAGCGTTTGCATCAATTCATGCATTTATACTCTATTTTTAGCTATTATTATATTTTTTGCGCTTCACTTCATTGAGAATTGTTGATAACATCCGAGAGAATGAGAGAATTGAGAGAAAAAATGGAAAAATAGTTATTTTTTAAAGTGATGCTAAAAATAGAATCCATTCGTTATATTATGCATACGTCCGCACAATCCAATCATAACCCCATAACCCCTACATATGCGTTCGGTCACTACTATTTCAATGATAACAGCTGCCAATCTCAGTGTTGGTCACTCAGTCGGTGCTCTCTCTGCCTCTCCTCTCCCTCTCTCTTATTGCTATCAAGATTTTTGTTGATTCAAAGCCGTTCCAACCACTGGTCCATCAGTTTATAGCACCAGAAATTTGTGCTTTAAATAAAGTGCACAAAAGTATACGTATATTGAAAGGGAAAGGGGTTTAAGAAATGGGAGATGTGTTGGCAATAAATGCAGACACAAACACATTGGGCGCACACAGTGGTGATGAAGGTTAGGATGTGGGGGATGTGATCTAGTCTTTATTGTTTTTAACATCTTGCCTTGATTTTAAACAAAAAAATTATTTTCAAATTTATTTTTACACAGTTAATTTAACAGCTAATTAATTTATGCACAGATTATTTTTAATTTTATATTCCTTTTAGATTTTTTTTCCAAATATATAAACTTTTCGAAAAGTCATTTTTTTATGAAAACCAAAATTTTATTGATTTTAAGTAATCAGATAAAACAAATTGTTAAATTTTAACTGCTAAAATCTATAGAAAACATGACTAATCCATGCCTACCTATGCTCTTTTGCATAAACCCCCTAAAAATGTCAGTTATCTCAACCCCGTTATTGACCGATGGGTTATTAAAGGGTTAAAGGCTCCGGCACTCTCTCTCACTCACTCTCTTCTACGAATCAATAAATTGAGGCATTTTCTAAATGCAGGCTTCGCTTCAACTTTTGTCCACATTTATTGTAATGTTTTATAACTCAATTGTTATGTTCGATATAATCGTTATTTTTTAGTTTCACTTAAAAACACTTTCGTTTGCTTTTAAGACAATTACTTTTACTTTAATTAGAAAATAGAGAATATTTACAAAAAAGGCAAAAATTAGGAATTAAGTAAAAAGTTTGTTGGCTTGGTTAGGTTTGTTATATAGGATTTGTTAATATTGCATGCACATAAATATTTCAATTCAACTTTAAACAAAATTTCAATATTTTAGTAATAATTGAATGCATTTTTGAAACATTGAATGCAATCGAAGTGAACATAAAATTATTTGTGAATTTCGAGTCAACTCTTGGGAATTTCAATTTAATATTGTATCGGCAATCAAATGCGTGTTGGAGTCGAGTGCCAGAGCCTCTGCCACTGCCTCTTCTACTGCCTCTACCACTGCCTTTGCTCTGAATTAGTATTCGAGTGTAATCTATGACCAAATTTCTCGATGTTTTGTCAAAACCTAATCTAATGCTAACGTATGCGTCAATACATTCAATACATTTCTGTCTCTATCTCTTGCAAAGAGTGTTAAGAATAGCCCAAAATTTGATCCTTAAATGCCTTATCGTTGCAGAGCTAGAGCTCCCTCGAGAGCCAAAGTGGTTGTCCAATGCCTATACGCACGGCTTGCAAGTGCTGGCTATTGGGGCCGAAGCAGCAGTTCTAGAGCCAACCCCATTGGTCTGTTCGCTCATCGCTATAGCATTACGTGTTTTGCATATAATAGGGAAATAACATTTGGGAACCAAAGGGTTCGCAAACTCATACAAAAACAAGTAATAACTGGACTTTAGAAGAGCTAAAGCTTATCACTTATACACCAGTAGTTCGCCAGCTCTCAGCCCTCAACCCTCAGCCCTTGTCTCAACTTGTATTGACCACTTGGGCAACAAAGCCTACAAATCAGTTGAATATTACCAGAAGAGAGAGAAGAACGCAATTCTGATTACCAAACAGTGACAACAACTTTGATCACAAGTTTTAAACTTTTTATAAGTTTTGACTAATTCCAGTCAAAACAGTTTGAATTTATTTTACATTAATATTCATATAATATTCACTTTGTATTCAATATCTATATATTATTCATAAATTACATCAAAAAAAGTTTAGTTTTTATGATTAATATAAGTATAATATTAAGTCATTTACTGCTAAAGTGTTGAATATCATTGACTAACGACTTGAGAGCGTCGACCGGAAGAGCAATAGATATCAAAGAAAATGATAACCAATTCAAATCCGGTTCAGTATTCCCCCAATTCTGAGGAATCAGATGATCAACCGCTCGATTTCTCAAAGACCAGAATCTCTTCGACGGCTCTGACGGCCATTAACATCAAACAAGAGAACAATGGCCGACACAGACACTCGACTGCAAGTCCGCAACCGCTGGAACTGTCGACCCGATCATCAGCGCCGACCAACTGCTTCACAACTCCGTCGCCTTCACCGCCCGAACACCACAATCACCAGAACAGTCATCACACGAACCAAGTCTTGTGCCAACTATTGACCGGAAATCTGATTCCGACCTCAACCGGCAAACTGGTGGCTAAAGGGGCGGACAATATGCTATCGCAACAGAATTTGACGCAAAACGAGTCGACATTGCGTTTCAATGGACTCAACAGTCAGTCTTCACCCGTAATGTCCGGCTCTTCGCCGCTCAACTCAGCGGTGATTCAAGCGCTGAACGAACGGCACAATCAGTCGTTGAGTCCGACCGGAAGTGCGTCGCCTATAGGTATGGGTCCACTAAATCAGGTGGAAATGCATTTCGCCGGACATTCCCCGAACACTAGTGGTGTTGACCGGTTCGGCACTTCTGGTGGTTTACTGACCACTACTACCTCTACTGCAGGTGTTTTTGCTGCCAATGATAGCGCAAAGCGAGCCCTAAAGTATAACCGTCCCTTCAAAGCCTACCCGCGCGACCCCCTCTCCATTCCTATGAGCTATTATGGCGTAGGACTGCAAATGCCATTGACTGCCGACGCGATCGCCACTCAGAGCCTGTTGGCCACGGCTTCAGATCAGGCATACCTGCAGTTCAGGGAACAAATGCTTGTCTCGCGTAAGAACACACAGCCTGAGCCCCAACCCAGACGTACTTCTGCCCCTCAGACTGTGCCTCAGAAGGGTAGTCCAATTTCGACATTGGGTTCGACTCATTCGACACCAGAATTGGTTAATTCAAACAATACTAATACTAATACTAGTAATACAAACGGCAATAATAGTAACTCAAATACAAATAATACTCATAATAACGGCAATTCTCATCAAAATATTTATTTAAATCGATCGATAACTCCATCTAAAGAATCGATGCATTCATTCGTACCAAAACTGAACGGTTCGTCTCCAATGACTCCAATGTCTGCAATGACTCCGATGTCAACTCAAGTCAATTCAGACGAAACGTCCCAATACTCTAATGGGAATTCCAGTGGAAACTCATCTTCTGGAGAGGCAGATGTGGGGTCATTGGCCTCGACTGGACACAACTCTGACGGACAGTCAAGTATGCGGAAGAGAGGCCGACCTCTTCCAGAAGATCTCAAAGACGATGCCTATTGGGAGAGAAGGAGGAAGAACAACGAGGCGGCCAAGAGGTCTAGGGATGCGCGCAGGGCTAAGGAGGACGAGATTGCGATTAGGGCGGCCTTCCTGGAACAGGAGAACCTGAAACTCCGGTGCGAGATCGCTCAGCTCAAGACCGAGACCACTAAACTCAGATGTCTTCTCTACAACAGTTAGACTTTAGACAACAGTTTCTATTGTTTCGAAACATTCATTACATTCACTCTATTTTCGCCGAATTCTTCATTAAAACGATTATTGATTTCTCAATCGATTTAATCGATTCTATATTTTTATATAACGTTTTGATTTAGCCTTTCGGTTGATTCGAATTTTTCCTATAATTTTCGCTCAATTCTTATTACTTAACGATTTTTTGCACTTTTTGTTGCAATCTTTGCGATACTCTGTTCTCAAACAAAAGTTGATTTAAGTTCCGATAAATACTTATTTATTCGATTTCTTATATATTTTGTTACGATTACTACTTTTGGGATCAATTCTTGTGATTATTATTAACAATTTGTTCTTATGTTGAGATTTTACATATCATTTAATAGTTCTTATAATAATTATTCGCTACAAAAGAAAAATGAATAAAAAAAAGTCCATTATTTTTATAAATTAATAATTTAAGTCCTATTATAAAAGTATTATTATATAAACACAAATCAAATATTCAATCAAATGTATTAATGATTCAGTTTTAAAAAATCAAAAAAGTGTGAAAAGTTTTTTGTGCTGTCCTATAGAAGAGGGGCGGAGACGAGACCTATACTCGTATTGAAAGCGTCCACTGCTTGGAAGCAAAAACTTTTTCCTTCTTTTTTCACAACTCGTTGTATAAAACAAAACCTTTCAGTCATAGAGTGTTTTATAACTATCTTAGAAAACCAATTAAGAGCTTTTTAAAAGAGATTTTTCTCGTAAGATAATTTTTTTAATTAATGACATGTTTGTATAAAAATAAAAGATTACTTATATTTATTTTTTTTCTCCCCTTAACAAAAATATTGTGATTTTTATGATTATGAAGTTGATTGAAAAACTTCATTAAATCATTTACTTCTAATTACACTCATATTTGAATTGAATTTTTGTTTTTGTAAAACCGCTGTATATTTTGACACACAATATAAAATATAAAGATTATAGAAAACAATGAAAAGCATTTATTTAAAAAATTGGTTCTTTGTATGTGATTTATATTTGCGTGAACTTTGCCATTGAGTTCAAATGTCAATTTCATTTTGACTATACAATAAAATCGAGAAAAAACAATAATAAAACTTTATTTCAACTATAATTGCAGTAATAAATTGAAATATATTTAATATGATATCAAGTGAACAGTAAGGGCTCAACAAATGAATCTGAATGCAGGGGTCGGTTGAATGACAGGTGAGTCTTGATGTGAGAAACGACACGTGTTTTGCGGTTCAATACGTGTCTGTCGTTGGTAACCGACAATAACGGATCGCGTGTTTGAATTACACAATAATTATAGGCTTATAAAATATACATTTGATTGTAATGTTGTGTAACTGTTGGCGACTCTCACTGTAATTGCACTCAAGGGGCACACAAAGTGAAGAATATGTTTTATTGTAACAGTGTTTGTGTATAGACTCGATGTGTTGTTTATATATTTATTTACAATATATTGTATCGAAAATAATGATTAACTAATGGTTTGTATTTAGTTAACGATTTTGTTATTTAATTATAATTAATATTTATTATAATTTATTAATTACTAAATTGGATTAAACAATGGTTTAAGTGTGAGCTTGAGATTAAGAAAAGAGATTATTATTGAAATTAAAAAATGTTTTAATGTTAACCACAAGTGAATTGAATAAATAATTGAATGAAATCTGAATTAAATTTAAATTAATTAAAAGCGAGAATTGAATTGAAATGAATTTAATAATAGAAATAATATACGAAAAGAAGTGCTAATAATCTGAGCGAAAGATAGCGAAACGAAGAGCTATTGCGGACTTAACGGACAGTTCGGAGTGTTTGAAGTCTTCGTTGACCGAAGAATGTCATCAATGCATACGCGGACTATATCTGGTCATCAAATGCGCAAAAAAGTGAGCGTTTCGTACGTTATTCGCGAAGAAGTGGAGAAATACCATCGATCGGGAGTTAATTCGCTTCAATTGGACAGTCATTCGGGTCGGCTGTATAGCGCCGGTAGGGACTCAATCATCCGGATCTGGAACCCTAAGAACCTATCGGCACCGTATGTGCTGTCTATGGAACACCACACCGATTGGTGCAATGATATAGTCCTGTGTTGTGGCGGAAAGATACTCATCTCTGCCTCTAGTGATACGACGGTTAAGGTCTGGAACGCTCACAAAGGCTTCTGTATGTCGACCCTCCGCACCCATAAAGACTACGTCAAGTGCTTGGCCTACGCCAAGGACAAGGAGCAGGTGGCCAGTGCTGGCCTCGACAGAGCCATATTCTTGTGGGACGTGAAGACCCTGACAGCTCTGACCGCTTCCAACAACACAGTCACCACTTCCTCCCTGACCGGCAACAAAGACAGCATATATTCGCTCGCAATGAACACATCCGGCACTGTCATCGTCTCCGGTTCCACAGAGAAGGTGCTCCGAGTTTGGGATCCCAGGAATTGCCAGAAACTTATGAAACTGAAGGGCCATTCGGACAATGTTAGGGCAGTGGCCGTGAGTCGCGACGGCACGCAAGCCCTGTCTGCCAGCTCTGACGGCACCATTAGATTGTGGTCTATAGGCCAACAGCGGTGTGTGGCCACCATTCGGGTGCACGACGAGGGGGTTTGGGCTCTCCAGACGAACGACGCCTTCACAACAGCCTATTCGGGCGGACGAGACAAACGGGTAATGATGACTGATCTCCGGAACCCCGACAACAGAGCTGTGATATGTGAAGAGTCGGCACCGATTCTCAAACTGGTTCTGACCCCTCCGGACAATAACTCTATTTGGGTGGCGACCACCGACTCGTGTATTAAGAACTGGTCATTAGTGGACAGTCGACATAAGGGAAGTTTCAGCAATTGGGAGGAATACGACACCGACGGACCGCCTATTAATGAGTGCGAAGACTATAAAATTAAAGGCAATCCTTCGATCAGAAACTATACGGTTTTGAATGACAAAAGGTTTATACTTACGAAAGACACCGACAATAGAGTAGCCGTTTATGATGTGCTCAAAGCGGCCAAAGTTGAAGACCTCGGAGACAGTGCCGACTTCGAGGCAGAGGTGAAGAAGAGGTTCAAAATGGTTTATGTGCCCAATTGGTTCGGTGTTGATCTCAAGATGGGAATGCTCTCCATTCACTTGGAAGAGCCCGACTGCTTCGCGGCCTGGGTTTCGGCCAAGGAGTTTGGCTTTTATAGTGAGAATGACGGCCCGGACCCCAAAATCAATTTGGGAGGTCTTCTACTTCAGGCACTGTTAGAGCACTGGCCGCAGGTCTACAACAGTGAGGAAGAGCTGGAAAATGGGCACCAAATGGAAAGCCAACAGAACTACGGATTGAATGACTTGAAACCGAACAACAAATTGAGCGATAGATCAGATGTAATGAACAATAGCTTAAGACCTGTTAATCAATATTTTTCAGTCCCACTGCACACACCCGTCATATTCAGCGAAGGGGGCAATAGAACACTACTGAGGCTACTGGTGTGCGACGCCCGGCGCGAGACTGAGGACATTCTGCTTCAGGAGACGGTCCCGCGTTGGGTCACCGACGTAGTGGTCAACAAAAATATGCCTAAATTTAATAAAATTCCGTTTTATTTATTACCGCACGTCTCGTCCGGTATTAAGCCGTTGCGCAAAGAGCGCCTGTCGGCCAGTGATATGCTTCAGGTGCGCAAAGTTATCGAACACGTCTACGAGAAAATGTTGGGCACGAACTCCGAGTCCGGTTCGGCCAACGCCCAGTCGACTGCCGGCGGCACTAATGGCCATAACGGCGGAGCGAAGAGTAGTGAAACTTATAGTAATTCAGGCAATGAGAGAGACGATGAACGGCTGTCCATTGCTGAGGAAAAGGTTGAACTTTCGTGTCAGGAGCTGACACTCGACCCCAATATGGACTTAAGAACAGTTAGACATTTCATTTGGAAGAGCGGCGGAGACCTAGTATTACATTACAAACCGTTAAAGTGAACAAAATTATTGCCATTTATTATAATTGAATTAATTTAAATTAAAAAACAACTTTAAAATCTATTATCTGTATTGCAATCAAATATTTGTTCTTTTGATTGTTATGCTATAAATCTATATTTTATTATAAATCATATTATAATTAAGTTATAAAACACTAGTCTTTAATTGATTGGAATTTTTTTAATCATTAAAATTTTATTTACAATCATTACTACAATTTGTTCTTTTATTCTGAAAATAATAGACAAATATCTATAGAAATAGTATTCAAATTTAGAAAATATTAAAATTGGAATAAATTTAACAAATATTATGAAAATAAAATATAAAAATTTAGAAAAAGTGACGATTTGTGAGAAATGAGATAAAAAAAACTATTTGAGAGAAATCTTGTTGTCGTTAATCGAAGCAAATGTCAAAAATTTCATTTTCGATATAAACCCAAAACAGAAATTATTGCTAATATTCTGATCGAACCAATACTTTATCGACAATTTATGCAAATTTGGAAATATGTATTCGATTCGAGAGAGAAATATCGGCGAAAAATCCACTTTTATTGTCAGATATTGGACGTTAGACAGAGTGAGACTTAAGAGGTTAGTCCAACCCTCGATATTAACGTCGAGTTCGAGTTGTCTCAACTTCTTCAGTTCGCCAATTGGCTGAAGTTGTGTCGAATGAAAGCTTCTAATCGATAGATACTCCAAGTGCTCCAAATGGTGTCCAATCAGATCTATAATCCCATCTTCGATCAAAACGTCGTCTATTGTTAAATGTGTTAAATATTTGCCATTTCCGGCCACTAATGATCTCATTGTCTCGACCTTAAGATAAACGCATCGAATGAGTGATAGTTTGCGTATATTTGGGCCAAAATTAGAGACCAATTTAGTCAAAGGCCACAAATGGTTGTGAAGAATGAGTTCTTCGACAAACGGAATGACTGGCAATAAGTTCTGGGATTTCATCCATAAGTCACTAATGACTAGATGTCTGAGCCTTTGGCGCAAAACGTTCTTAACGGCCGTCCACTCAATGTCCCAAACGGAGTATATGTTGATTAGTGCCAAACACTCCAACTTCGGGCACCGGTAGACAAGCCATAAGAATATTACCGAATCTGTGTAACAGTTCTCCAAACGAATGCTCTTCAGGTTTGGACATCGATTCAGAATTGGTTCCAATATGTGATAACTGATATAATTTCTAAACTTGAAGTTTGCATTCATTTGGTTGTGTTTGGGTTGACTGCACCGGTAGAAGCTGTCGGTTCTGTTAATAGAGAGCGAGCTTTGCTGGCAATACAAGCGCTTCAGTACTTGTGACCACTTCTTGGAGACGACTTCAACACTAATTTTCTCCTTTAGAGTCAACTTCGAGAGTATTTGTTCTAATAATTCGTTTGGAAGTGAATTGATTGTCACCGGAATCGCACCAATCGTAGCAATACTATGAGTGGCAGAAATGGCAGATACGGGAGAACACGGTTTTGGCATTTTATAGTTATTCTGTCGACGAGTTGTCAAACTCTAAAGTTTTGCTTAAAATATAAACTATTTAATCGATTATTAATTTAGTTTAAACTTTAATTCGAATATATTATTAAAGTTTGAATTAAAATTCAAAAAACTTTTTGGAACTAAAGTTCAATAAAACTCGTCAACAGATGTCTCTCGTATTTAATATTTAGAACGAAAATAATGAGACAATCGATGACAACAACAACAATGGATTCAATCATTTAATCAATTAATGAAAACAAAAAATAATAATTAATTGAATTTCTATTTAATGAATTAGATTTTAGTTGAATTTTATTAATAATTTTATTTTGTTTTTAATTTTATATAAATTAAATGAAAACTTTATAATATAAATATGAAAATGGATTGAAATAAGCATTTGTTTGCTGTTGTGTTGGCATTCATTCAACTCGTTTTCAAAACAATTGATATTTTGAATACATTTTCTGTCAATAATTTAAAACATTTATTGATTTGATTTTAAATTAAATGTATTTATTGTAATATTTATATCATTTTTGTGCTGAAAGTCTTATGAATTTGTATTCAAAATGAGTCGAAGTCTTAAAATAACGAAACTATTGACACAAACAATAGTTTTAGTGATAATAAAGAGTTTATTTGTGGTCAGCAATGGATTGGTTGAAGACATCGATTGGTCTCAAATGGCGTTTCTGTTGAACGACTCATGCGGTCACTCGTCGTGTTGGGCCGATCAATGGGAGGGCCCGCCGGACGGCATAGCATCGATGCCTCCGCCACCTCTGCCCCCATTCCTGCAGTTGGCTCTGGCGGACAACCACTCATTCGGTGATTCGAGCGATAACTGCAATTTGTGTCACATCTTCGGTGACCCGAACGCCAACATTGACGCAGAGATTATGTTACCGAAGCCAGAGGTGAAAGACTCTGACTCATGGCTATCGGTTTTGGTGCTCACTATTCTCGGATCAACTCTTTTTGGTTTACTTTTTCTCGTATTTCTCGTCAAATGCAAAAAGTATTGATTTTTTTGTTTGAAATTTTAGTTTTAGATAATAAATGATTTCTTAAACTCAACCAAAAGGTGGAAAATCTTTCCGGTCAGTGACTCGTGTCCTATACTCCCCGAGAGCTTCCTGGGCGGCCACAAGTCAGCGCCACCGCCCTGTTCTCCGACCGACTCATGTATATCACCCGTCGTTAATGAAAAATCACCGCAAAGTGTGATAACAGACGCCCCGACGAAGAAGACATCGATTTCGAGTAAGTATTGGAAAAGAGGACCAAATAATACAATGAATGGCCCGGAAGACAGACAGTGCGGCACAGATGTGAGCACCGAAATGGATCCGTACAGCGACGCCGCCAGTTGTACGTCGAGTCCCGTTTACGCAGAGCTCGACCCGACGGGTGTGAATCACGCGCTCTCGACGCCGACCCCAATCATACTGAGCGGTCCGTCGATCAGTCCGTACGCCGTTTGTAATACCTATAGCGAAGTGGCCGACGCCGTACGGATGGCATCCCTGGGCTCATCGTCGGCACTGCTTCCGGACGCGTCGTACGACAACGCGGCTTATCTGCCGACGGCCGCCAACGCCGACCCCAATAATGTCTATAACTCCCGATCTTTACGTCGAGCGCACAGAGCGGCCACTTTGGGACAGTTAGGCAGCGCTACTCCACTCCTCCAATCGCATTATCATATGAATGGTTCGCCTCAACTCAATTACCTGACCGGTGGCCGACCCCAGAAGAAGCCCCGACCGCTCAACTCGCAGGTGAACCCTCGCGCCCGACTGCACGACGACTTGCAGTCAACACGTTTTGACAGACATATGATGCGCCGACAGCACGGATTGTATTCCGATCTTCCGGTTCACTCACCAGTTCTCTCCACTTTTCGGGTTCCCCAAGCGTTCAGAGAAAACCCAAAGCGACCGCTCCCTCCCGTTCCCGGCGTTAGGCTTTAAATATTCAGTTCTTAATCTACTGCCAAACGACTGCTTCTTATTTATTTCAAATCGAATCTCACTTTAGATTTAAATCACGTTTTCATAGGTTTTTGACTCATTTTTAATCATTTGTTTTGTATTTGAATTAAATTAATTTTTCGATTGTTTTACAAGAATTAGTTTTAATGTTTATAACATTTAATTAATTAGTTCTCTATATAGGTATTAGAGTTTACTTAAAATAATTCAAATAAATGATCCCTATTTGTGCTCATTGTGCTCAACATCAATATAATTAATTACATATTTTATTCATTAAATTCGTGTAAAGTTTTGAAATATAATTTTATTGATTTTATAGTAAATCCATTGAATTGGTGTTTAATGTTATATCACTTGTAAATACTTTTTCCCACAAATCAATTGCTATTAAACTTAAAATTCATATTTTATAGGAATTGGTTTTTAAAGGTTTTTCTCATTATTTTGTACTAATATTTAGTTTTAAAATATTTATTATTTCCCACTATTTGTCACTATATGTTGTAATCGATTGCAATTCAAGTTTAGGTCAATTTAAATGTAATTATTCAATGAATTTAAAAATAAAAATTGAGAAAAAATGGGTTTAATCGTCAAATAATACGTTAATTGACAGTCAGTGTCAGTGATGTAACCATACAATACGGTTGCCATTGTAAAGAATCTCTCAATGTACAGTTAAAGCCAATGTATGTAAAGTCAGTAGCGTATGTCTGAGCTAAAATTAATTATATTGAAGTAGTACAATGACGTAATGATATTGAAAATACCTCAATTTGATCATACATTAATAATAATACATAAATACAATTAAGTGCCAATATAATGAACTATAAAATCTTTTATAATCTGTTCATTATAATGGGTTGTTCATTGACAAGGCATTGATTGAAAGTTAAAATTTTTATTACATCAAAAAAGTAACAATAATTAATTAATATTTATATTTATTGATTATATTAATTTTAAATTATATTTAATTATTTTAGAGTTTTAGTAGTATTTTGAGTTAATATTTATTGAATCTAATTAAATTTTTCATTTTGTCTTTAATTTGACAAAAATGTTTCTTTATACTGTATTAACTGGCTGTTTATTAAACTAGATTATTTTTAGTATTGTTTTGTATTACAGTTGTTTGAAATTGTGTACATTATAAGCAAGTGTTCATTAAAATGGAATTCATTATAGCGGATTATTTTTTAACATTAATATACTGTATATGAGATATAAATAAAATATTTGAGATTTGTTCATTAAAACGGATAATTTATTCTACTGAGTGTTCATTATAATAGCACTTTACTGTACCTAAAATACAAATTGAATAACACATAACCGACATTTTTAAAGACATTTGAGTAATTTTAAAAGAATTGGATTCACTGAAAAGAAAGAAAAAATAAAATTTTGATAATAAAACCAAAGTTTATATTTTAAAGAAAACAATTTATTAAAAAACATATTTATTTTATTTTAAGCATCTCAAATATAATTTAAAAACAAAAGTTATTTATAGAAAAAATTTTGTATTTCTAATAATGTTTGTTAGAATTAAATTTTGTTTGCAGATGTAAGCAGTTTTAATAAATTTTTAAAATCAACATATAATAAAGTTTTAATTTTGGTTACTTTTTAGAAATTATATTTCAATATATTTAAATTTTTATTTAAATCTTGTATTAACTCCTATCAGAAAACTCTAGGCGGTGATTACTCAATTCCTTACAATGGCTATAGCAAGTACAGAGTTTTAGTAGACAGCCAATTGAGTTCATACGCAGATTACGTATACGCATTAGACATATAAAAAATATATATAAAAGGGGGCAAATTCTACTTCTACTTTGGATAGTCTTTATCATATTGTAAGGATGTAACATAAGTGACATAAATAACATAACAGTATTATTCACATACATGTACTAATTTATAATCCTCGTTCACACATATTATATGATACATACGCTTAATATGCTTATTACTTTCCAATTGCGTTCCCAATGCCATCTAAAAACTGTTACGTTATTTACGAAACGGTGACAACCAATACAGCAAATCTGAATCTGTTTTGAAGGTAGTGTTCAAAATAGTGATTAATTTATTTAATATAAAAAGTAATTAAAAGCTTGAATAGAAACAAAAATTATTTAATTCTTAATATAAATAAAAACAAAATTATTAATTGAATTAAACTTATAGTATAATTAAAAACAAATTAGAAGTTAAAAATAAAAATAAAACCAAAGTATTGAAGCAATAACTGCTTCGGACACTAATAATACGGAAAACGAGTTTTAGTTTGAAAGCAAAAGCATAAGAGCTTTGGTTTGAAAATTGAAATTATTTTGAAATAACTGTAAACCAAAAAACAAAACATCGTTTGCAGTGAAAGTGGTTTTGTAGTCAAGTCTAACCGAATTCAATCGATCTTTGATTTGGGAATCGTTAGACCAATTCGCGGACCCATTGCAGCGGTGATGGCGCCGACCATTGAGATACTGGAGCCGTCGATCGGGGTTTGGGGAGCCGTCACCTCAACCCTCGACTGGTGTGAAGCCAACTACGAGACGACCCGTTTTGTGGCCGAGTTCTGGAATACCGTTTCCAATGTAGTGATGATTTTGCCGCCGATTATCGCTATTTACCATTCGGTGCTCAACAACTTCGAGCGAAGACAAATGCTGTGCTTCGGGTATGTCTTCGATCACTGTCTTTGAATGGCTTTGAATCAATTGATCCGCTAATTGTCAATCGATTTGTTCAAACAATCGATTGTTTTCTCAATTTATACTTTAATATCGATTTGTGTTTCAATGAATGCAAAACTAATTATTAGTTTTCGGTTATGTTTGCAATTGATTCGTATCTAATGGTTAGTCTTTTAGCGCGACTATAGATCTTAGTCTTAGTCTTAGTATAGATTTAGAGATAGTCTTAATATTTATTAAAATATTTGCTCTTAATTTGTCTAAATCTGATTACCAATTGAGGAAATCATTGAATTGACTTTTAAAGCGCTTTAAATTAAGATTAAGATTAAAATTAACATGCACAACCATTTGGCAATTAATTATTTTATAGTTTAAATTTAAGTTTAAGTTAATGTGTTGTCAATCAATGTCCAAACCTATTGTTCATTATTAGCTAAAAGTAAATAAATAAAAAATTAATTGATTTTAAATTTGTTTGAATTGCGTGCGATATAAGAGTATTGAATGAAAACAAAATTAAATATTTAGAGTCAATACAGTAGTGGAACACAAATATCGGATAATTGTCGCCTCAGGCGATGAGATTGTGAAATGAATACTAATTAGTGACACAAAAAATAATTCCGATTTTCATAAATTGCTTTTTACTTAAATTTTGGTTTAACTTCACTTTCATTGCAAAAATGTTAGTAATTTCACTGTCAATACATTGCCAAAGGGTTGCAAAACAAATCTAATTAAATTAGCCATGCCAATTTGAACTAATATTACGCTTAAATATGAACTTCCTAGATTTATAGTTTACTGCAAAATGTTTTCGTCATTTAAAATATATTAATAATAACTTATGATTAGTATTATTGTATGTTTTCAATTTGTATTGCATTAGGAAATACTAATAACTTAGACCTAAAAACGTACGAACTTTTAGTTTTTGTTTAAAGCATTAAAATAGAATTAATTATTTTAAAATATTATTATTTTAACCGAATGTATGCAACTGTTTGTCTAAAGGTTTCTATGTATAGTTGGCTTCGGCTCCTGGATGTTCCACATGACCCTCAAGTATGAGATGCAACTGTTTGATGAGCTACCGATGCTTTGGGGAAGTCTTATGTTAGTGTACTGTATGCTAACTCTATTACATCCGCGAATCGACAACTCAATGGTCGCATCCGTGGCCACAAAAGTCGGTTTACTTATCTATGGAATCGTGTGTTCCCTTCTCTACCTGTGCTTCAAAACGCCACTACTATTCCAGTGCTCGTACGGCTTTCTGGTCACACTTATGCTCTATTTGGACATATGTGTGGTTAAGTACAAGCCATGTGAGCGCCGTATCTTCTATTGGGCCGCTTTCTTCTACTACTCAGGTTTTCATTCATTTATTTCGAAATTATATTATTTTTTATATTATTTTTGTTTAGTTTTGATATAATCGAAAAAAAAGATAAAATTCTATTAAATTAGTTATTAATTAATTTTTTATCTGATAATAGGGTTCGCGCTTTGGAATATCGATAACTTGTTTTGCGATAAATTAGGTTTAATGAGACAATTGTTGCCATCATTTTTGGTTCCATTCACACAACTGCACGCGCTCTGGCACTGTCTGGCCGGCTATGGCTCATACCTTCATATAGTGTTTAGCGCACATTCTCGAGCGCTTACACGCAATCAAGAGGTTGACCTGATTTGGTGCTGGTATGGGATTGTACTCTCAAACAAACAACAATTTAAAAAAGTTGTTTAACTTTTACAAATTTTAAATCAATTCTCGTTTCTATAATCAAATTTATTTTGTTTTTTCAATTTTGAGTTAATTTTGTTCTCACTATTGAATCCTAAGTTTTTATTTTATTTATTAATTTCTAGTTTTAGACTATTTTTAAATTTTAATCAAAATTTTTTTTGTTTGTTTTAAATATATTATAATTGAATTTTTGTTATTATAATTGAATTTTTGTTCTTATAATTGAATTTTTGTTTATTATAATTGAATTTTTTCTTATATTTAAAATTTTAAAATTATATATATTTTTGAAGAAAAAAATCTCAACTCTTCTAATGAAAGTGAGAGCCCATTAATCAAAGCCAATGTTTAATTTTTATGGCATTTCATCTTATATTTTCTTAACTTTTCTAATCTGACCTAAATTTTCATATAATTCCTGTTATTCTTAATCTAATTTTTATATAGATTTGAAGTTGTCTTTAGATCATTATTTAAACTATTTTTTTCTATGACTTTCTATTAGACATATAAATGAATTTTAGTCTAAATATAAATTATAATTACTATTAATTAAACTCTCAGTTATGTTATGAATCGAACAAAACCTATTTGTGCGAAGAATTAGTCATTTTTTATCAACTGTTTTGTTATTTAACAAGAAATCAATATTTGATTTGAAATATAGGAAATATTGATTTGTTGTTCAAACGCTAAGTCAATACACAATTTAATGTTATGTTAATTGGAAACACAATTTAAATAATCTGTTTATTGTATTGAAATTTTTAATTTATTATTAAATCAATAAATATTTATAACTTTATAATAGTTTTCTTTATTTAAGAAATGCATTCAATTAATCATTAAATACTAATAAACATTATATCAAAAGTTTTTTGTAATTCAGGTTTAATTGACTTTTCGAAAGTTTATGGCAATACTAATGATAAAAATTCATATAAATAGTCTATAAATAGTCTATTAATAGCTTTTGAACCGCTTTTACACTAAATTGCAATTTTGAATGTATTGTAATTTTGGTATTTATAAAGTTATTTAAAACTGAATTTACGTCAATTCATATTACAATGCATTAATAGAGCGACAGTTGTTTAGGTCGAAGCGAAGCGAAGTAGTCGTAAATAAAATTTTTCAGAAATTATAGAAACGGTATTTGATTTTAGATATAATGCAATTATATAATTACATCAAATATACATTTTTACGTATAATAATTGCCTCGTAAACGATATAACAGATTTAATTTTTATATACACAGCTATGTATTCTTCTATTTATATTGAATGCAAACCTGTTAAATTTTAATTGAAACTAACGCAAATTCAAGTCATTTTACCCCTTTTTAATGTTTAAAAAATTTGACATACTAAGTTAGAATAAAAATAGCACAGGTACAATTGTAAATTAGAGCTCAAATATAATATAATATGCTATTCTCATTGGGTTTTAAGATATGTTTCTTAAAACGCTAAATTGTATATGTTGCGTTCTCATAGAAGCGATTTAAACAGGGTAATTTTTTGAATTTTTAAAAATCAAAATTGGGAAATTTTTCCTAAGTCGTTGCTAAATCCGGTTTAAATTCAGTTAAATTAGATAAAATTATATCATAAATAGATGGGTTTTTGAGTATTTTTGGAAAATTGCGTTCCCTGATACCTTCTAGGTTTTTGGCCAATTGACAATTTTGTGATGTCATAAGATAATTGAATTGAATATTAATACGATAGTGATATTCGTATGGAAAAGAGTTTTTTAAAAAACACAATTGCTTTCTCACTGCAGTCAAAACTATCTTTAAAACAGGGTTTGAAAGTGTTTCAAACTGAAACAGTTTTGAGCTTGCTCCAATGTTCTCATTGGGTTTAAAAACACTTCTTAAAAGTTTGAAATTAAAACCCAATGAGAACAGCATATAAAACATTTAAGACTAATCTCTAGCTAATAGTGACATCTATTAGAGATAAAATCTTTTGTAATACCATATCATGTGTTTTGAATTGTTTACAAAATCTAACGTTTTGTAGATTTTATTATTTTATATTAATTTAAATTAAAGTTTGATTTGAGAGTTGAAATGTTTGAGCAGTTATTGAAACTAAACAACACATTGAGAGCATTGACACAAATTCGTAACTTTTCGTAAGCATTGAAAACATTTGAAATCAATTTTAGAAACGATTGCATAAATCGACTAAAAAGTAATGTTTTTGTTGTCAACCGATTAGTCGTTCGCCGACTCTTCAGTTTATTACCAAACAGACCCGACTTCGGGTTGTCGACAACAGTCAGTTGGGTCGGGAGGCCATGACTGAGGGCAAGAAAGTCAAGTGCATTCACGTCTACACTAAGAAAAAGTCCGGAAATCAATTGGTCGGCCTTTTAGGCGACAAAGTGTTGGTTACAATCAAGGGTCAGATGAAAAGGGGGTATTTGGTGGGTCTGCGCGCATACCAGCGCCCAATGATTCCCAACTTTGACTCAAACAATGTAGTTCTCGTTGAAGACAACGGCAATCCGTTGGGCACTAGAGTTGCTGTTCCTGTGCCTCACTATCTAAGGAGTAAAGGCCCGGAATTGGCAAAAATTATTGCAATTAGTTCTCGATTTGTCTGATTTTGAATATTTTCTAACAGTTATTATAGTTATTAATTCATTTGTCAGACATTTGTTTAAATAATTTGTAAATAAATTCTTAATTTGGATTAAATTCATATTTTAGTTATTAGTTGAAAAAATTATTGCAATTTATTTGAATTAACAGCAATTGACTAAATAACAGGGATCGAGAAGAGAGGGGATCAGGCAAAAATTTCCCCTGATTTTGAAAATTTGGATTTATTTCCCCCCCCCCCTAGCATTTGGTCCGAGAAAAGGTACCTCCCTTGACGTTTTGGCAAATTTTTTGGGTTTTTTGCCCAAAATTAGGAAATTTTCCCTAAATTGGTGCTAAATCCGGTTTAAATCCAGTTAAATTAGGGAAAATTTCATCATAAATATATAGGTTTTTTGAGCGTTTTTGGAAAAATCCCCTCCCTGATCCCCCCTAAGTTTTTCGCCAAAATTTTGAGAAAAATTCCTCCCCTGATCCCCCCTGGATCGGCCGACCTTCTCGATCCCTGCTAAATAACCATGATGCATCTAATTGTATTTGAGTTTCTGAAAAGGGTTGCAATTATATCCGGACACAATTGCATAGATTCTGATTAACTCAATTTGTGCAAAAAACACATATAGTTGCATGCTAGTGTAAGAGAGGCATTACGGTAATTGTGAATTTAATTGTTTGTTTAATTATCTTAGTTTTAATTATAATTATTATGAGTTTTAAAAATATTTTATTTGATTTTATGTTGAAATTGCATTTAATCTAAATTACATTTAATGTCGAAAATTTTGGAATTAAATTATAAAAATCTATTTATTATTTAAGAATACGTTTTGTTGAAATACGAGTGATTCATAAAAATAAATCTGAATTATATTTAACTTTTGAACAAATATCGACGACTCGTATTAAAATAACTCAAAGGTTTAATTGGCTTTGACTTTGGCTTAACTTTTTGTTTTGTTTTGTGTAGTATTTCTATGAAAAATAGCAAAACTAAGAAAATTAAGTTTATTTCAAAGATTACAACTTTTTTCAGCGTTTCCTTTGACGTCAACAATAAATTTCCCAATTCTTTGAGGTTCAGGACTTTGACCATTAGATCGAATAAAAGGCTATATTTCTTCACGAATTAGATTTTAATCTAAACCCAAAAACACAATTAAAAGCAAATAAAGTAATTAACAAAAAGTTATATTAATTGAGTCATAAAAAGAATTTTTCCAAAAATTAGATATTTGAATTAAACATCCTTAACACTAAAACAAATGCATATTTTATTCTACAATTAGATATTTATTAAATCATTTTAAATGTTTTTAATATAATTTAATTTTGAAGCGAAAACGAAAATTATTACTAAAAATATTTAAAATTATTATTATCTAATCGTTTGATAAGAGCAAACATAATGTATTTTTCCTCTGTTTTCGAATTGTGTTGAATAACAATTAAAAATCTAAATTAATAGTCGAGTTATTGAGAGTATTATAAAAAAAAGCAATCGAAGCAAAAATGAAGGTAAAGGACATTTATTTGTGGATACCTACCCCCGATTGCGCACATGTTTACGCACACAAACATTATTACACATCTATACTGGTAGATTGACAGTAACATATGCTTAAGTAAACAGGCCTGGCAGTTTTACCAGTTCTACAATCAGGTGATTATACATTAGTTTTATTTTTAGATTTTGCAAACGATTAAAAAGGCTAAAGAATTTTGATTAATTTCTCACAATTTTTAATAAATATTGTATTAGTATTGCATTTAAGCAGAAAAAGTCACCTAAAAAGCATGCATGCTCAAGATAACAGAATTCTAGTATACAGAATGACTGTATACTTTTGATTGGTGTAGCAGTAACTGTATTAATATTTGCACCTAGCACAATAAGCACACTAAGCACATATTGTGCATTAATGTATTTATTGAGAACGATTGAGTGCAATAATATCAAGTTTCAGATATATTTACAATAATTTGACGTCTGGTTAGTCACTGATTAGTCATTATTTTTAATGAAAGCAATTGAATAACTCGTTTGAAAGCATTCGAATTTCCTACATATTCTTGATGATTGCATGCTAGTTGTGCTGGTGTGCTGATGCAGTGCACATACGTGTACTCTAAGCCTTCCTCCCATTCCTTTCACATATTAGATATGCCATTACGTAAAAGAAATATTCCGGCCCCACAACTGCCCCCATATTGCGCGCGCCCTCAATATATATAGCGATTGTATAAAAGAAAATATTTGATTGATTAAAATTATCTCTGAGAGAGTCAGTCTAGAAGAGACACTCGTTTGACGTCAATTCCAGTAATAGTTTTCCCAATTTTGATCCAATTTTTTCGACGTTAAAAAGTTAACATCACTTACGACAACATTATATGAGTCGAGAATTTCAGTCAATAGTACATCGAATAGTGTCTGAGTGTGAAACTAAACCTGAAATCAATTTTTTCGTTTTTATTCTCTTTTGTTCGTATATTAAGCCAAGAATATCAGTAATTAGTTGTTTTGGATTCTTATTAATGAGATAATTGTGTTATATATTTTTGACTCGTTTTTGTGTTCAACTCTCGATTTCGGTTCAAATCGTTTTTCGATTAAGAAGTAAGTGATATATAATCTATTATTTTATAGATTTTATATATTTATTATTATGTAATCAATAATTTTTATTCTGTGATAATAAATATTATTCAATCGCTTTATTATGTATAGAATCTAATGATTGAATGTCTAATATCTAAAACTCATTAATGACAGGCTATGCGAAACATTATGTAAAATAAAGTGTTTTAAGTGGCGAAGGGATACTTAAAATAACTTTTTGTCGATTCTGACTGACAATGCATTATTCAGATTAGAATCTGGGCTTCAGATTCTGAACAATCATATTGTGTGTCAGGTTTAAAATATCACAAATATAGTGACTATTAATTATATTAAAAGTTACTTAAATGGCTTCAAGAATTGAGTCGTGAATAAAGAATAAAAGGTTTTCAGTGTTCCTAATGTTTTATGTGTTTTATGTATGAATTCTTGCATTATATGATTGAATAAAAGCCAAATATTAGAGATTAATATCAGAATTTGTATCATTCAGTGTCTACTAAATATTGAACAGAATATGATTGAACACTAATACTATTATTCTTATCAATAAATATATTCTCTTATCTGACGCGCAATCTCTTAGAGTAAAAAAGATTTAGTAATCCATTAGAATATAAACGACAAAAAATTCTAACATTTTATTAATAATTTATTTTTCTTATATTAATATAACATTAAAGTATTGGCAATCTATTAATTATTAATGAGAGAAAAACTACTTTTTCTCGTTTCTTAGCATTAAATCAAAACATAACTATTGTTTGAATGACTGTCGATCAGAGCAAAGAACAAATTAATAGATATATTGTCTGCAGTTGTGAGCAAACAATGGCAACTTCGACGATGACGGCAACGAATCACTACAAAAATAACACTTCCTCCTCATCGGCCACCACTTCATCCCAACCCCAGTCCGAACTCTCTTCGCGTCTCAAACAAATGCAACTAAAGGATAGGCACCCGAACTCAGGTGAGGCTAAGATTCCTCGACGACAACCCACTATCGTCTGCGAAGACATTGCCGACGATATCGACTTCGAAGACGAGGCGTTCGGCTCTCAGGAGACCATTGGTCAGGACAGCGAACAAAGGAATGCCGGCATTACTAGGTCTGCGAGCACTGCCTCTTTGACTGTTCCCCAACCTATTGTTGAGGGAGAGGATGAAAAACGAAGGCCTCCTTTGCCCACAGACGAGCAGATGTTAATTGAGTCGAATTGAGTCGATTTAGTGATATAGAGGAACCAAAAGTTTTGTCACATTATCTCACCATTATGTCAGTCATACCAAATATTCATTAATTCATTATATTTTCACTATATTTATCAACATTGTAAAAGGCACCTGGATTATTTTTATTAGTTATCTATATTACTATACAGTTCTAATTGTTCGTTAATTTTCGATTAATAAACAAAAAAAAACTAAATTAATTTTAACTATGTGAAAAATATTTACTTTATAAGTTTAAATAGTAAATATTTAACTATCTATGAAATTATTTTTTTGATTTATGACAAAATCAATTCTTATGCAAATATTGTGACTAAAATCCGTAATGTTTTGAATAAGTTTTGATTTGTATGCAAAAAATGACTAAAAGTTAATTTAATAGTTATGTCTAGAGCTCACAAAACGTAGCAAATAATGCTATGCGCGTCAAAAGTTGGAAATATCAAAATGATAAAAGAAATATAACCGTAAATTTTTTTTAAAAATTTAAATACCATGTTAATATATAAAAACAATACCAAATAATTGGCAAAACTAATTACTAATCAAATCACAAAATAACTTATTATTTGCAGAATGTGTATTATTTAATTATAGGTGTTAGGGATTAACAGGTTAATGTCTTTTATATTTGGTATATGTTTTTCTACAATAGTGTAAAAATAATTTAAAATCTAATTTTAATTATTTGTAAATATATTTGTATATTAAATAATTGTATTTTACAAATTTTTATAGTTTTATTAATTATAATTTTTATATTCCCGACTTTTTCCGCGCATAATATTATTTGCTACGGTTTGTGGACTCTAGTTATGTCATATATAGTAAGTGAAGCTAAAGTGGTTATTAGATATAAAAGCATTAAAACTATTTATATATTTATATATTTCTTATATTTAAGCAGAGATTGAGAAGGGGGGGGGTTGGCCAAAAATCCCCCTGATTTTGAAAATTTTGATTTACTCCTCCCCCCTCCTTATTATTTGGTCCGCAAAAAGGTATTCCACCTCGAAATTTTAGGCTTTTTTACCAAATTTAGGAAATTTTCCCTAAATTGGTTCTAAATCTGGTTTAAATTCAGCTAAATTAACTAAACTTAATTTAAATTTGGTTTAAATCCAGTTAAATTGGGGAAATTTTTATCATAAATATATGGGTTTTCTGAGCGTTTTTGGAAAAATTCCTTCCCCTAGTTTTTGGCCAAACTTTTTTTTTAAATCCCTCCCCCTGGATCGGCCGACCTTTTCAATCTCTGTATTTAAATATTTTAAATAATTTCTAAAATACAATAATATTTATAAATTTGTTCTTTATTTAATAAGAATGTTTTTTGGCCATATTACAAAATTAATATTTTTAGAAGTTTTGGCCAATTATGTTAGAATTTTTAAAGCTTTATTGTTTTTTAAAATGTTGATAAATATTCTTAGCATGTAAACTTTATCATCATTTACTAGAATTTAATCAAAACATTTGAATATTTTTGTCTTTCAATCTATCTTAGTTTATTTATATAATAGTTTGAATTTTAAAGTTTACAATGTAGTTAAAGTTTGAGAAAGGGAAATTAGCCAAAACCGTTATGATTTTGAAAACCCCCAGTAGTTAATTTGCAAAAAAATAACCTCCCTTCTCCTCTACGATTTTTTTGTGCTAAATTCAGTTTAAATTTAGTTAAAATCAATTTAAAATTAAGTGATTTTTAAGGTATTTTAGGCGTTTTTGGAAAAATCTATCCCATGATTCCCATTTCCCCTCCCCTTCCTTGATCTTCCAACCTCAATCTCTGAAGTTTGTTTTTAATTGAATATTAAAAACTAAATTTGAATTTTATTTTTAAATTTAAATTTAAATTAATTTAACATTTAAATAATTATAAGTTTTTGAATTATTTGAAAACACAAACGTTTAGAGTTTATACGACTGTTAGGCATATATTCTTGTCTTAACCGAACAATTTTGCTCATTAAACACAAACATAATATTCATCTCTAATTCATTCGTAACAATAGATTTAAACAGAATTTTTAATTCAATTATTTTTATTGCTTTTAATTTTATTTTTAAGAGTTTTAAATAAATATTACAAAACTACTGATTAGTATTTAAGTTTTGTTTGGATTTCAATTTAAGTGCAATTATTTGATTGATTGTTATATTCCAATTGAAGAAAAACTAAAGAATCAGACAGTTTTGAAATTATATATTTAAATCTAAATTTCAGTTTTTTTATCCAATTCATATTTATTGAATAAATTTAAGAAATATTTTCCATAAAATATTTTAATTAATTATTCATGATAATTTCCTTATTAAAAATGCATAACATTTTTTGGGATAGTTTTAGTTTTAGTTTGATTTTTCATTTTTATTCTTAACTATTATATTAATATTTTGTTCAAAAAAGACTGAATTTAAGTGACATTAAGTCTAATAATTTCAATACATTTCTTCCAATATATTGATATACTGGTAGTTCCAAACCTCCAAAATATATTTGATTGACATTATTTGGATCGATATTAATGTCTAATCAAGTGATTTGCTTTTGACTTCCACTTCATTAACTTATAATAATATATTTCGTATATTATTCTTACAATTCGTGCATAGATTTCGAAACATAACATTATTTTTGTTCATTCAATCATTGATTCCAAAGCCAAAAAAATCCTAAATATTTAATTCGTTTCTATATATGACATGAAATACATTTAATCACATGAAAAGTCATACATAAACCGACACAAAAATACTTTTATTTTGAATAACGATTAATTAAAACTTGTTTTTATAAATTAAATAATCAAATACTGTTTTAAATATATTTATATAAATATTTTTTGGCAACTCTGAAAAAAAATTAGAAAAAATCTTTAGTTTGCAAATTTTCTATTTTAATTGCTTTTAATTCTATGCAATGATATAATAACTAAAACTATAGAAAGTTATATAAAAAACATTATTTTTAATTACTTGATTAATTATATATATTTTTTGCTTAACTAAACGTCCAATTCGTATGAATAGAATTTATGCATAAGTTTATAGAAATAAAAACTAGTTTTTAGAAATGTAAAAGTAAAAATTGATCTATAATTGTTTAAAAATATTATTTTCAACAACTTCCTGATTATCTGTCAAATACTGGTAGATATAAACATTTTGATGCAGTTATTAATATATTGACGTGTTAATAAACTATATTTAATATATTTAATGATTATGTGATTTAATTTTGAATTTTGAATTTCACACTTAATTGCTATTTTTGAATGATATCCAAATGCTATTTTCAAAGCTTATTAAATTACTGTAAATAAATTTATTTTACAAAAAAATCTCAATAAATTAAACTATTTGTCAAAATACAAATTACACAAATTCTGGAGAAATACGTAATTATAAAATACTTCTGTAATAGTAAATGTCAAAATCATTACTCATATGAATCACCAAAAACTGTTATTTTTTAGTTTTCATAACCACTAATGAATTGTAAAACTTGATTAAAGTGATGAAATCGCACCAAACATTTGTCCAATTATTCATTTCAACAATTTTTTAACACGTCTAGTTATATGTTTTTAAATTTATTCACTTTTTTGATAGTTTGAATTAATTTTTAAAATTATTTATTATAAATATTTTATTTTAATATATTGGTTTTGAAATATTAATTGTGTTAATTAAAAAGTCAATTGTACATTTAATTATTGGGTTTTGGATTGTTTTCTCTAACATGTACTTGTTTATTTAAATTTAATTTAAATAATTAAACATTTAGTATAAGCATAAAAATTTGTACACGACTACAATGTTTGCTATTTGAAATTAAGATGTAAATGATCAAAAATGTTACAAAAAATTCTAAAGTTTAATTTAACTTGTAATAATTTCATGTTATTAAGTATAACAATTGCAAATATATTATTCACTAAATTTTAAAAAATTATGTCATTTCTAGTTAACAATAAAGAAAATAAAGAATTATTTTGACTGAAAAACTCAATTTTATTTAACAAATGATATTTGAATTAAATTCTAAGAGTAGTCTGAGTCGACTTGATTTCCGTTTTTAATTTTGACTACATTTATACAACTAATTGAAAAAAGATTTGCGTCACAAATGCGAATAAATTGACTAAGTGCATATTTGACGAGTAAGTATAACGTTAATGTATATTGACAATATTTTTAAATGTACAACTTAAAGTTTTTAAAATAAAATCTTAAATCACAAACAGTTTTTGTTAAAATTATTCGTCATATAAATAAAAAAAAATAAAACAAGAATTTAATTTTTAAAAATCTATTTTTAGCAAAAAAAATCAAATCAAATAAATTGAAAAGCACAAATTAAACAGATAAATATTTACAATAGTTTTATTTTTTAAATAATTTAATTTCATAATTAAGTATTTTTAGATTTAATTATAAACTTAGATTTTAAAAAATTATTTTGGGGATATAAATTATATCATATAATTATGTTATCATATAATATCTCTTACAAGGGCTTGGTCCCGCCCATAGAATTATTTGCTAATTTTTATTTTCTTAACTTTAAGATTAATTCAATCTGTTAACATTAAGTTAAATTATATCGGCTAATGAGTTGGTTAAACTTGATAAATTATTAATTTACTAAATCCATTTACCGAGATTCTATTGCAATTTAATTTTAATAGTTCAATTGTTTTTGCAGT
>JAQFXP010000433.1:0-30450 GCA_034693685.1 Belba bartosi | reverse complement strand
ACTGATAAACAGTTCTCTTCAATAAGAATTCGCATTTGAATTGAAAAAATCAATAAAAATAATACAATTTTAATGCTTACGTTTGGTTCAAATTCTTTATATTAATATAAGCCTAGAATTTAAACTCGAAATAAAAATTATTATTTATTAATGAAATAAATAATATTTTAGTTAAATAAATATAAAACTTGAAAACTCTTCGAATTGGAAAATAAGTAATAAATTATATTTTATAATCTTTTTTATTATTTAAAAACAGTTAGAGTTTTGGGCACAAAAACAAATTGACATAGTTCAAAATGAATGATAAACAGCTTTGGATATGAATTCAAACGTCAAATAAAACTAAATTTATAAACAAGAGGATTTTAGTTCATTGAAGAATGTTATTTTAATGTTAATCAATTCAATTTTGTCAGACATTCATCATTCATACAAATACACAAATTTGCGACAAAAACCTTATTTAATAAATATAATCAAATAATAATTAACAAGTTCGTAATCATTTTATAATAAAATAAATTACAAAATTTAAAATAATTTTACTTTTTTTACGTAAACTTTAATTTGTTTAAACCCATAAATCAGAGATTGAGAAGGGGGATCAGCCAAAAACCCCCCTGATTTTGAAAATTGGCATTTATCCCCACTAGCATTTGGTCCGAGAAAATGTGCCCCTCGACTTTTTGCCAGCCGCCGAAGGTAACCGGTAAATTTTTCGGGTTTTTTGACCAAAATTAGAAAATTTTCCATAAATTGGTGCTAAATCCGGTTTAAATTCAGTTAAATTGTGGAAATTTTCATCATAAATATATGGGGTTTTAAGCGTTTTTGAAAAAATGCCTTCCCTTGATACCCCTGAATCGGCCAACCTTCTCAATCTCTGCCATAAATCCAGAATAAAATTATTTAATTAATAATTAATCGAAGGCGAAGGTTGAACAAAAAAATTTTATAATTTTTATTTTAAGATATTAATGTTAGTCATAATTTTAAATATATAAAAATTATTTACCAGGAACATTTTAGAAATAAAAACAAATTTTCTATAATATTTTCTGTTGAAATATTTACAACACATAAGATAAATAATATTTAAATTAGAAGTTTTCAATAGAACATTTGTTTTTATTTTAAAAATGTTCTTGGTAAATAATTTTTCTATTTTAAAAATTATAACTAATATTAATATCTTAAATTAATAATTATAAATTTTTTTTACTTTAAAACAACTAAAGATGTTTAAATTGTATACGAATTAAATATTACATTTTTAAGTTTGTAGTACTGGTCAAAATTGTTATAAATTAAAAATTTTAGAAACTAAAATACATGTATCTAATTATTTTATAACATTAATAGATTGTATCGCTTACATTTTTAATAACCATGCTAATTTATTTTTTAAAAAGATTTTATCATGCCATAAAATAACAAGCTAAAATTTTTAAAATTCTTAATATACAATATGTCCGTTCCATAATTCCATAATTGTAAATTTTTTTTAATTAGTTACTACGATCAAGCTAATTCAAATAAATTGAGCAAAATCAAGTCACTTAGATTTGGCAAAGGTTGTATATAAAATAAATGTTAAAATTTTTAAATGTTTGCTCAACATTAAAATATATAACATTTTACTATAATTTTATAAATTTTCCAAATCTATAAGATTTAAAAGTTAAAAAAATATTAACTTAAAAAATATTTCAAGCTTAAAATTGAGCCAATTGACAATTTATGCATATTTTCAAAATAAAAAATTTATCTATTCATAAAAACTATATATTGCAACTAACATCTTGATGATTTTTTTGATGAAGGTGTCTTATTTGAAAAATAAAAAATCACATATAAAGTCGAGTTAGCACCTAACCCAACTTAACCTGACCAAACCCATGCTAAACCAACTTAACTAAAATAAACTATACCCAATCTACTTAATCTATCAAGCTACTCCCACGAACAACACAACCTATTACGACATATCACAACTAATCACCTTGCAACTTAAACCAATTTATGAAAATTTGTTTTGAAATAATGTATTTACACTATGATTACAATTAATTTTATTATTTTTATTTTTCAATTCAGACACCTTTGACCCCCATATATAAACTGCACGCCTCCTAAGCTTTTCAAGAATATAAAGCCCGTCTCCGGACCACACATTTTAATGATTAGTATTTAATGTACGATAAATGTAAATTCAAATTAATTAAATGAACGAAAATTAAAAGTCAAATACCGGTCGACAATAAAGACTATTTGTCAAACAAAGTTTCAACTATTAGTCAATATTTATGTCTTGTATTGTCTAAAAACTCTTATTATTCACTCCTCTGACCACTAATTGATTGCAATTTATTTATAATCGAGTAATACATACGTCGTTTGACATCAGATCCGACATTTATTTCATTCAAACCATAGTTTTATAAGTTTTTAAAACAAATCCAAAACGTCTTTTACTCGCAATTGATTGCATTCACAAAACATTAAACTAAATCACATAAAAACTAAACTAAACTGCAATTAAATATTTAAAAATAAAATAAAAGTTTCTAAAAAACATTCAAATGTTTACAAAAGTTGTGAACAAATGGTTGAACAGAGACTTCAATCGCAGAGAAAATGAACTAATCTTTCGATTTGTATTAAAATGTGTTTTCAAACGCTTTCTCTAAATACTAATCAATTTAAACATTATTTACATTTTTAGTATATATTATAAATTAATTATATTTATATATAAACCAAATAATTAATTAATAGAAAAATTAAACAATAATTGACTCAAAGATGACTGACGTTAACGAAGTATCCGAAGAAGTGTTAATCAAATCAATTAGAGGTTTGTTTCGGTTTTTTTCATTTAATTGAATTAATTAATCCATTGTTTGGTCCATCAATTGGCCAGAAATTCTTGATTCGGCTGATCTGAATGTGTGGACATCGAAGTTAGTGAGGAATGAACTGAAGACTAAACTAAAGGTCGAAAACTTGGATTCGCGTAAAAAACAAATCAATTCTCTCATCAATGATGTGATCATTGAGTTGAGTAAAAAAGAGAAGAATAAGAAGATTAAAGTCGAAGACAACCACAAAGACATCAATTGTAAGACCAAAGCTTCGGTCAAATCCGAACCAATCGAAAGCAAAACCAATAGTCGAGTCAAAGAAGAGAAGGAAAGCGAAGACAACAGCAGTAGTGACAACAACAATGAAGACGAAGAGTTGACTGACGAGGGATTGGCGCGAAAACTGCAAAACGAAGAGTTGGGTTCAAAGCGAAGAGTGACTCGAAATCACAAATCAGTTCCAAAGAAGAGTTCGATCAAAAAGAAGAGGAAAACCAAATCGAAAGACAATTCGGACGACGAGTCGAAGCCGAAGAAACGCAAACAGGGGTACCTCAAACCATGCCTTCTCTCTCCAGACTTGGCCGACTTCTTGGGCGAGTCCGAGGTATTGATCGTTGTTTTGATTAAATCGTTTAAAACTTATTTAATTAATTAGTTTTTAGAAATTATTGCTTTTATTGGTTAAGAGAAGAACTAAAATCATTAATTAAATTACGTTTTGTTTAGAATTAATTTGAAGTTTTATAGCAATATATTCATTGGTTATATACTGTATATATACTGTATATATAACCAATGAATAATATATTCAAAGATTTGATTTACGTTTAAAACACCAAAAATCTTGACATTATTGTAAGGAAAGGATAAATTAGAAACGCATTGATATTTCAATTAATTTTATTAATTTTTTTTCTCATTTTTTTAAAAACACATTTAATGTGTGCATAAAGTTTTTAATCAAATAATTTTCTCAATTATATGAACAATATCTACAATTCATTAATTTTTTTTGTCGGATGTGAATCATATTTACAAAATAATAATAACTTTTAAATATTTACTGCAATTATAATAATAATAATATTAATTTCGAACTGAATTGAACTGAATGTGTGTTTTGTGTGTTTGTTGAGATGCCCCGACACGAAGTGGTCAAACGGATCTGGTCTTACGTCAGAGAGAGGAATCTGTGGGTAAGCGATGATTGGTTTGTGCGTCAAATCATTTTAGTCGTCGAGTGCTCTGCAATCAAATGCAGACTTTTTTTTATACATAAATATTAATCAAAATTTCTTCTCTCTGTCCATAGGACCCAAAGAATAAACAGTTCGCGATCTGTGATAACCCGTTAATCAAAATCTTCGGTCAGTTTTTGTTTTGTTTTTACATTTATTTTAACAAATTTTGGTTCGATTTGTGTTTATGTTTTCACTTCCTTTTCGCTAAGATTTAAAGTTATCAAAACATCTCAAACCAAATGATACTTATTTTTATTTGACATTCATTTGTCATTCATTCTCTACAAAATTCAAAGCATTAATGCATTAATATATTTAAAAATAGGTTTTTTTGTGCGATTCCTTCTTTTGCTCGATTTCTCAATATTACTATTTTACACACTTTTGATAACTTTAAATAATAGCTCTTTTGTTATCTCTTTTTTCAATCAAACATTGTTTTGCAAAAAGAGAAATAGTTTTTCTCATTCACTCAATTGATATTACATTATATTAAACAAAATATTAATTAATTTAATTAAACAAAATTCAAAAGAATAGATAATTGAGTTGAATATTAACTTAATTATTGAATCGATTTAATTGAGTTTTGTTTCGAACTGAAGTCAAATAATTATTACAATGTTTTTGTGTGTTTGTGTTGTTTATATTATCTAGGTAAAAAGAGAGTCCGAATGTTTGGAATGATGAAATTTTTGGCAAAGCATTTAAAATGACAACTCGTCACTCGAAACCTCTTTATTTTCATTTATATATTTAATTTCCGCTATATTTTTAAATAATTATTATATTATTTTCTATAATCAAACCAAACGCTCATCTAATTCATTGATTTTGTTTTTGTATACATTTTTGTTGGAATTTTCAATAATAACAAAAACGTTTTTTTCGATAATAATTCGAATGATTTTGAGAAAAATATCGATTTTTCATAAATATAGCAAAAATTAAATATAACAGAAAATTGTGTTTTTATATACATAACAAGAGTAAAACATGAATTTGTTTTTGTAATGTTTAAACAATTGATAATATTTGTTGTTTCATCAGAAGCTGTGGCGAATACACTGTATAATACATGCGCTCTAATGATGTATTACTCCTAATATTAAAACTTATTTTACAACTAATTAATACTTCGAATGCATTTATGATTTGTTACTAAATATCGTCAATAAAAGTAACGTTTATTTTATATTTATTTATAACATATATTCACTAATTATATGAAAGTTTGTATAGAATTTGGTCTTCAATTAGCTCTTGTCATAAAATGGAGTCGAATGGCACGACTACTGGCAGTTAAGTGCAATCCAACCAACCCTTAGCTTATTGGCGATGACCTCTAATTGAGTTTATTGTGACCGTCGGTCATGTCATGAGTCATGACTCTTGTCTATAATGAACTCTATTATAGTGAAAGAGCATGAAAACCAAAATCATACCAAACCTCGAAATTTCAATCGAAATGTTTGACAAAATGTTTGTGTTATTCATTGATTTGAATCAATCAATTCAATTGTATATCACTTTTTATAACATTTATCATATTTGGACATCAGTTGGATTTCCATCCGAACAATCATTAATCAAATTAAATCTGAGATAAGATAACGAATTAAATAATAAATCGATAAATAATATTGTCTTACACTTAGAACTTAGTATTGTTTTAAAATTATGATTCATTTATTATAGCAGTTATTATAGCGTTTATTACTATAGAATCACTAAATCATTAATTTTAATGATTGAAATGACCAGAATTTGTGAGAAATATACTTTAAAACTAAACATATATTAATGCATTTGTGAGGAGAGAGGAGAGGAGAAGAGAGAGGAGAGCTGAGCAGAGATGAGATTATCTCTGCTCGAGACTCAAGACTCGTTTCTGACGGACTTAGTTCGAGAAATTAATTAATTGATTACACGATTGCTTTGATTTGATTTGATTGTAGTTCAGTGCGAACTTCATAAGACAGACGACGAGTCAATATTTGCATTCAATTCAAATAAATGAAACATAATTTTAAAATTGGTTTTTGCACTAAAGATAAACTTAAAAACTAAAAACTCTACGATTGCGGTGAAAACAATTCTTATTTTCAGAATTAATTTGACAAATAATTAATTTACAAACAATTGATTTGTTTAAAACATAAGAGGAATAAAAAATAAAATTAATTCAAAATATACAGAATTATAATTAGTGTTAAATATATTCCATTCATTGCTGATATTTTCAGTTGACTTCTGGCTAATTATTTCCAGTAGTCTTCGGATTGTTTCTCAAAATAAGGGAATTTAATCATATTTTCAATGGATTTTAGGCAAAAATATTTCTAAAATATAATTTGGTTTCACTATTGGTCTTAATTTAACGACAATTGATAAAACGGGTAATTCTTCTGTAATACGTAATACAGTATAATATCGGTTGGAATCGGAATATATGCGAAAAACTACTTATAATAGTCTGATATAAAGTGAGACAAAGCGAGAGTTTGGATCCATTGCCATAACTCTCGATTTGAATATATAATGTGCTTTCACTGAATTATTGTTATTCAAAGGTTGAGTATACCTACAGATGCCGTCAATTTTTGTATTCAATTCTATTGTTTTTGTGTTTAGTGATGGTTAGCAGTGAGCGCACAAGAGCCCAAACACTCTGTGCGCTCACTGTTTGACATCCGTTTTAGTGTCGAATTTGTTTGAATATATATATATAGTTGAGACCAAAGCCGGCACAGAGTCAGGTCTAGTCTGGAAGTGCGTTTAGCTTGGATTAACGCGAAAAGTTCTTTGTTTGGCCTCTCTCTATAACCGGCCATCCCTTCTGCTCCTGATCGACCTTCACCTTAAAGAGTGCAAACGAGTGCAGGAGTCGGGCTATAAGTGGAAGAGAAGAGAACAGAGCAGTTAGAACACGTCGAACATGTTGTCAGAGCACCAGAGCACCAACTAAGCTCAAAGTACAGTACAGTGAGCTGTTTGGCACTGGCCTGGCTATGGCTCTGGCTCTGGCACTCGCTTTGGCTTTAAGTTTGGGTTTAGTGGCATTCGTCACAACTACTAATTTCAAAGTTTTAATTATTTTGATTATTAGAAGACAACAAACATTATAACAATTTAAAATAAAAATTTATTTCTGTTTTATTACTAATAATTAACAATTTATATAAATAATAAACGAATTAAAATGAAAGCAAACATAAAATATAGAACAAAATCAGACAAATAAATGAATGTTTAGAAACGAGAGAGCAATAGAATTGGTAGAATAGACTGGGAATCGGTGTCGTCGCGAATCTGAGCCAAAGCGAGTCCACTCTTAGACGTATTATCAGCTCTAATGCTGACTCGAGGGCTGAGCCGAGGGCTGACTCGATGCAGCTGACAGTGGCCGGCAAATAGAGAACAGTGAAGACAAAGGGTTCGACTCTTACCACTTTCTGAGGTCTCGTACGCATCGGTGGTTTCAGTAGTTTCTGGTTCAGAGTTGGATGAGATGGACGACATTCCAGAACTGCATTCACTAATACTTCTCCGTTTGTGCATTGAATCCCTGAAATCGATTTCTTGCAACTGATCTAATCTCCGGCGAAGATACCTCTGTTCGCGAACCAACTGCTCTTTCGTGGTCTGATGCTTGCGATCCTTTTCCTCCAGATTCTGATTCACATTCAAAATAAATAATACAAACACTTTAGTCAAACAGATTACAGATTACGCCTTACAGTACACTAATATTCAGACATTCAAAATACAAAATATACTCTTTTAGAGAGAGTTCAAGTGCTCAACAACTTTCAAATATTAATGACAAACAAAATGAAATATGTTTTCGAGTCAATGCATCGCTTTTCCAAATTATATTAATAACTCTTATTTGTTATTATTATTGCCGAACCAGTAGTTGTCGACAAATGAATAAATCACTAAAATTATTGACAAACTAAACAATTCTTAACTCAGGCTTTAAAGTTCGAACACAACTTCGACTATCAATTATAATACAAATTCATAAATCAGTGCTCGAAGTGGCCAGGGTGGTTAGGGTGGTTATGGTGGTTACGGTCGCTGTGCTCGGTTATAAAACGTCAAATCCTTTCTGTCTATAAGTTTAAAACACAGCTCGAGGTCATAATAGATTTTCAGCATGGTCACTGCCCTTTTTACTTTTCATACGCTCTTCTAACAAATACTGAAGAGTTTGTGAACACTGTTTGTGAAGATATTCGCCTCAACCGACCAGCTATGTCGCCCAACCAACTACTACCTTATGTATTATATAATTTAATGCAAAATATTGCAAAGTCTAATGCTTAAATATATGATCCAGAACAGGGGTCAGGTGTGGGTTCACCAAAACTAATTTCACAAATCATTTGGGTTTTTGTGGCTTAAAATGGATTTTTGTTTCAATTAATTATTTCTAAATTATAGTAAATATATAACAATATTAGAGAAGAAATCGTTTGGTCGACAAAAGAAATCGACGTCAGTTCGGTGAGTGGCCCGTGAGCTAGGGATGTGGTGCTTATATTTTTGAAAAGCTTAGGAGGTAAGCAGTTTATATATGGGGTCGGCGGAAATAAAAAATCACTAGAGTTAGCACCTAACCCAACTTAACCCACCAAACCCATGCTAAACCAACTTAACTAAAATAAACTATACCCAAGCTACTTAACCTATCAAGCTACTCCCACGAACAACACAACCTAACATATCACAACTAATCACCTTGCAAATTAAACCAATTTATGCAAATTTGTTTTGAAGTAATATATTTAAGCTATGATTACAATTAATTTTATTATTTTTATTTTTCAATTCAGACAACTCCGACCCCCATATATAAACTGCACACCTCCTAAGCTTTTTAAAAATATAAACCCCCCTCCCTAGCTCACGGACCACGCACTAAACTAATTCTTAGAAATCAAGCGAAAATGATCTTTTCTGGTCTTTTATTTTCGCATTTATTTATCAACTTTGATATAATTTAAATCTTTAATTTAAATATAGATATAAAAGATTTTTGTCCCCAAATTAATTCGCTTTTAACGTAAATCACATAATTTCAATGATTTTAATGCATTTTTTTATCGATTCAATTCTGAAAGTTATTTCATAAATTATAAATGAATTTTGAGAATTAAAATAGTAATTGAATTTTAATAGTCTAAGTAATCATATGAAGTGATACACACATTAAATCTTTTAAATTTTAAACTATGCTATTCTCAAGTCGACGAAATATTTGCTATTTTGTAATCAATACTAATTCAAAGCAAAGTTATATTTGAAAAAAAATCGATTAATTGTTTGATATTTCATATACAGAGAATAGTATTTATTTTAGAAGTCATATCATATCCTCTCAAAAAAATTTAATATAAATTATTTAAAAATATTTTCAAAAAGTGATTCTAAAATGATAAGTTAGGTTAAGTGAAAAGCAAAGAGCAGTGAGCTAGCTAACCTTATAGCTGACACACAGATCACTATTGATATGATGCTCTGTGGATGATATATCTTAAGAAGCAATCCTTAATCAGTCGGTTTCTCCACGTTTATATTTACTGAATATCATTAAAGAGATATATATATATATCCTAACTATAAACTGTATAACGTATAAAATATAAATACGTTCAAGGCTAAAATATCAATCATTAAATAAAATTTTTTTAAATTCTAAAATTAATCGCTTTATTCATAAAAATAAGGTAAAAATAAAAAGAAAAGAAAACAGTTTTCTATTCATATCTAACAAACAAATCCTAATTCGATTGAAACAATTAAATTAAACTAAACTGAGAGAAACGGTTAAATTTAATATTGTGTCAATCGATATATATATTATTCAAATTCGTATGAAATGATAAAAAATTTCAAAATTGAAAACAATTCTCGTATTTGAGCTTAACTTGATTTTTAAACACTTGAATAAATACAATCACTATTTGTTTCGAAATTACTCGTTAGACTTGAAATGTACGTAAATTTTAAAAAAATTACTATTTTGTCAACCATTTCGACATTTTTTAGGTGAAGTTTACGTATTTTTTAAAAACAAAATTTTGGGGTTTTTCTTACTTTTGGTTTTGCAAACAAACACAAATAATAATACAATTATAATTATAATATAACTATTAAATCTATCATTAATGTAATAAACCTCGTATTCCACTCGCAATTCCAACAAAATTTAAGCAAAAAATCTATTTGTATTGGTCTGACGTAAAGTCAGTCATTTGAGCTCATCTTTGGAATCGAAAATCGATTTTTGTTTTATGTCTGACTTAAATCATTTTATCGATATTTTCTTAGATACAAATATTTTGCCTAATTGTTGAATAATTTAATCAAAATTATAGAATACAAATCATATTATTTGATGATATACTTTGTTGACTAATAGGAATTTATGCGAAACTAAATCGAGAAAACAATTCGATAATAGAGAGGAAAGAAGGAGAGGGGGAGGGAGGGAGAGCAGGAGAGAGAGAAAGCAGGGGGAGAGAGGGGAGAGAGAGCAGGAGAAAGAGGAGAGAGAAACTGGAAGTGATTGGTTCGGAAACAATAAATGAAATTAATCTAATGGAAGCTTAAATTAAGAGAAACCAAATCTCTTGGTTTTATTTGTCATAAATATTCTCTCTTTGAACGCAAAGAACATTCAATATCTTTGCAAAACATCTGAAATAAGAAAACATGTTTTGTATCCATAAATTCAATAGGAATAGTATTTTAACCCCAATTATAATTAAGATAAGCACAGGGATCGAGAAGGTCAGCCCCGATCCAGGGGGGGGGGGTATCAGAGGAATTTTTCAAAAACGCTTAAAAAGTCGAGGGGTACCTTTTCGCGGACCAAATGCTAGGGGGGGGGGGGATAAATCAAAATTTTCAAAATCAGGGGGATTTTTGCGATCCCTTCACGATCCCTGGATAAGCAATAGATTTATATTTATATCGTGTGATTTATTTTCGAATGCATGAAAATTATCAGCAATAATTATAAATATTTTATTTTAAATTCTATAATGATAATAAATCACAATAAATTGATTTGGTTATCGTCTGATGGCAGAAATGTCTTCATATCACTACTAATTGATCCAATTATTTAATGTCAAAAATGTTTTGTTTTAGTTTATTTTTGTATAGAAATAGTAATCTGAAAACATTTCTGCCATCAGATGATAATTGGATCAAATAATGGTGATCTGAAGACACTTCTGCCATCAAATGATAATTGTGATTTATTATCATTTTAAAATTAAAAATTGTTATTTTTATTAAATTTATTTTTAGTTGTAATTTATTGTCTAAATTACTGTGACATCACAAATGAGAGAAGAAATTAGACAAAGCCTTGTCCTAGTAATAAGTTATCACTTTATCTTATTAAAACTGATCATTTTTATGCATTCGAAAATAATTCACACTATATATAACAAATCAATATTATATACAATAAATAAACAATTTTATTACATTAAACAGTTAGTGAAGATATTAGATAATTAAACTATTTTTTAAAATTAGCCAAAAATTAAAATATTTTAAATTTGAAAAAACATTTACAGCAGACAAAATCAATAATATAATGATTACAATACTTTAAAAATTCATTTTTTGTCATAACTTCCTCATATTTCTCAATTTAATAAATATAAATAATTAATATAAGCGTATAATTGGGTAAATCGATTGCTATTTCAACGAATTCAACTCATTTAAGGCAAATATTGCTAAGAATTGTAATAATTCGGACGAATTTGAATCAATTTAGATAATTAGTTGTGAGTCAGAGTCAAATTCGGAGTGAGAATAGGTTTAGCGTATTTCGTTGCTTAAATAAACAAGGCATTTTGTAATTTGTTTTTAATAGAGTATAACATTATTTTGCAGTTAATATATTCGAGAAAAAACCAATTGATTTCTCGCAAACTTATAATTTGAATAATTTTTCTGAACTTTGAACACATGATTGAATTTTATTTAAATGAATAACTTTTACAATTGATTACAATAATTAGAATTGAGTTCAGATGATTTGTTTCATAATTTCCAATAATGTTAATCATTAGCCCATTCCTGTATGTATTTCCATAGCCAGGGCTGACAAGTGGTTCTTTCGAGTCATTAAAATCTAATTTTTAATAATTAGCGAATATTTTAAAGAATTGCTCGAAAAGACTATTCAACAGAGAATGAGATGGGGGAGAGGAGGGGAGGGGAGAGGAGAGAAGAGGGGATTTTGAAAAGTGATTGTAGGAAAAATTTGGCCTAAACTTAGAGATGAAGAATTGTTATGTTAATACATGTAACATGTACACATTATGAGTGTACAAGTACTACAGCATAACATGTGTTGTAAAATTAGAACTTATTTTTAATATTCTTATACACTTAGAGTGACAAATCAAAAGAGAAGAGAAAGAGCTGCATGATCTGCCTATAAAACCAACAATTTAAACTGTTCAGCCTGTATATTTAATTTTTTAAATTTTACTAAAGGTAAAACAAAAATTATATTAATATGCGATTTAAAATTTTTTAAAACATATATAAGTTTTTACTTCAAAATTCAATTCACTTCAAACACAACATCACATTATGAAAGGCATTATTCACTTACTTTGATGAAGGCTTTGGCTTTAGTTAGGAGACCAAGAGTTGTGTGGCGACTCGATTCCGGGCCCAGAGGGACCATTTCCTTCAGTTTCTCCAAACAATTGCGTAAATGTGCCCGTCTATGGGTGCAATACAATCAGTATTAGTATTAGATATACTCTATAGTACACTCTAATGTAACAGTACGTAGACTCTACTGTAATAGTATTTGAGTCGACGTAATTGAGATATGAATTGGTATTTCTATTATTCAATATTTTGGCATATTTTGGTATATTGTCGTATATTTATAATATAATCAAATATAGGAAGAGTTTTATATTTAAAAGCATTTTGTGTTTCGCATAATTACCTTAAATTTGCCAAAAGATCATATAATTGAGAAAATGAGAATTTTATTGCATTTCTGGTCTTACCTATTCTTTTCCAGTTCATTGTGAGTCGTTCTGTAAAACAAAATCAAAACCAAAAATCAGTTGAAATTTTATATTTATATAAGACTTAAAACAGAAGTAATTCAAAGAGAGAGCCGACAAAAACCCAAATAAAAAAAAGTGACCCAAAGCGGGTTCAGGGATCTAAAAGGGCAACGGTTTTGGGTAGCAGTGGGGATAGGGATAGTGTCGGGGTCTGGCGTATTGTGTATGTGATTGCATGGAAAGCATGACTTGGAAACCATGTGTGCATTGAGTGTTGCAAACGTAAACGTTAGACAAAATGTGAGTCTTTTACACATAAATAACACATAAGACTAATCATTGGTTTGAGTTTTTCTCTTCGAATTCCACATAAAATTCAACTCATTTAGGGCTAAATGGAAATTATGGAAACAATTAGCAAACAAAGTAGACCAGCAAGCTAAGTTGGCTAAGTTGACTAAGTTGGCTTTATCTCTACTCCTGGACCAATAGAGTAGGTCCAACAACTCGTATTGAATAAACTAATTATAATTTGCATAAAAGCAAATCTTGTTTATATAATATTTAATATATTATACGAATCCGAATCCAAATCCAGTTTTGCCTTCAATGGCAGTAAAGAGCGAGTAGTGACGGCACCAGTAGTGAGTAGTGAGCACTGGCACCAATAGTGGCGTGTTTTAAGCCAATGACAATACGGCCATTCAATTGGGACGTAGAGGACGAGGAAAGAGGAAGAGGACAGGAAGAGTGCAACAGTCAAAAGCTGAAAGGATGAGATGAGCTCTTATTCAACTCAAACCTATTTAGCTAAGGGACTAATGACTGCCAAAACTAAAACATTCGAAACGTTTATGTTTTTCAATAATCAAAATACGATTGCAATTGCATTCGAAACGCAATCTCGCAATTGAGTCGAAATTGAATCAAAATTCATACTCTTATCCCAAACCTCATAAACTAAAAACATTTTTATCGATATATCGAATCAATTATATCTTTGTCTCTAAAATTCCAATTGATTTTATCGCAATTCAAACATCTATTTCCAAAATTATAATAGAGTTGAGGAAAGACATAACAACTGGTTGTGTTGGTGTCTGGTCTGACCTCTTGTCGCTAATAAAAAAAATCAATTTTTCATTTCGAGCGCACTTTGCGAATAGGTTTGGATGCGTTGGATGCGAGGGGTCATAAGTAGCTGTTTTGGAGTACGTTCTCATTGGATGTGTTGACTCTGGCAGCATAGGCATAGGCAGAGTTGCTGTTGTTGAGCAGAGGCCATATGATTTGCCAGTGTTCAGTGTTCAGTATATGAGTGTTAGTGTTAGTATTCGGGCAGCAATTCGTGACTAACACAGAATCGAAATCATGAAAAATAAAACCCTAACTCATTGCAAAATAACGTATTGAAGCCTTCAGTGCTCATATGCTCATATGCTCATATGCTCTTATGCTCGTATTCCTGTATTAACACAAAGGCTAACTTTGTGTGTGTTTGGCAACGATTATATCTGACGCCAAACCCCTATTACTGTATATAACAAACTTTGAATTTAAGACTCGATTCAAATGATTAGTTTTGTAAGAAATTTGTCAAATTCTGCCATTTTCTACATTTCCAAAATCAATTAATTGCTATTATTTTTGTTAGAGTCACTCATTTCTATATTAGTCATACAATCAGTTGAGATAATCTTAATATCGATTCAATCATTACTCTATTCTAATGTTTGCCATCATTAGGAATGACATTAATATCATATTTAATTGTATTGTTTGTTATGTAATTGTCTGATAAACTGTATTGACTCTCTAATGCGCTATAAATGTATAATACAGTCAATACAGCTTTCAATGATTTAACGACAATTTAATTAAAAACTATTGAACTATTAGACTGTCAGACGTGTGAATCGTAATTAATTGGGAAATACATATACTATACAGTACTGTACAGTACAATGCAAGTCAACAGTCGAAGAGCTGCTGCTGCTGTACATAGTCTTCGTCGTAGGCATAGGCATAGACATAGACAGGCCTGTCGTGTATGCAGTACTACAATTGGGAAATGCGTTTTACTAACTATCGGTTTTTTGAATTCGTTTTCAATTTTGGGTCACTTTAAGCAAATGTTTTCTCGCTTTAGGTTCGAATCACATGAGTCGCACAGCACAGCACAGCACAGGCAGTAGTCGTTAGCAATCAATGCTTTTCACTAGATTTTAATATTTCAGAGATATTAGTATTAGTATTGAAAGCATTGAATGCATTGTAAATAAGGTTTTTGCTTTCAATAGAGCGAAACGTGAAAGTGGAAACCGAATGAAATAACCGCTAGTTTAGAGTGTCTTCTATGGCCTCGCGTCACGATTCCCCCCATTATAAAGACTATCCAAAGTAGAAGAAGAATTTGCCCCCTTTTATATATATATATTATAACTCTAATACGTGTACGTAATCTGCGTATGAACTCAATTGGCAGTCTACTAAAACTCTGGACTTGCTATAGACAAGACGTATTGCATGTATGTATGTATACTCAAAAAGCTCGTATGTTCGCAGCACTGGTAGGCATGCAGAGCAGTCTGAGCAGAGCAATGGTAAACAATGCTGAGTTGAGTTGAGTTGAGCAGAACTGAGCGCTGGCACTAGCACTAGCACTAGCAATGATAGCTATCATTTGGTTTAGGTTTAGGTGCACTCATGGCAACTAAACCAGAATAGTATGCGTTGAGTGTAGATGCGAGGGAAAGAGAGGGAGAGAGAGGGAGAGGAACGGGAGGAATGGGGGCTGAGAGCTGGCACACACTGGAGGGAAAAGGAGAGGGAGGAGAGCAACAGTGATGCCATACGAGCCAAACGACTCGAAATGCAATATCGTGTACACACAGACAACGCATTGTTCAACAGGAATGGCTAAACTGGTAATACTGCCAGAGTTGGCAATACAGCTCTCACACACAGTTCGACACTTGAGGCGCACCCGAACCTACTGAACCTCCGATCCCACACAATGCCTAACATCGACAACAATGAACACAATTCGAGTCCAAATATATAATACAATTAGTTGTAATTGCGGGCAAAGGGGAGGGGAAGGGAGGGAAGGGTAGTGGGCAGTGGACAGTGAGCAGAAAGGGATGTGGATGTCGTGGATGGCATACCTGCTTCCCTGAGATTTCTTCGATTTTGGCCGACGACGACTGAGATCATGTGTTTGCGGAAGAGTAGACGCGTAGCCGTGTTCTGCCTCTGGAATACAACAACAATCGCATCATTAGATCATTAGATCATTACATCAGTTGTTCTATTGTTTCTCAAATCTAATTCGAAATCTATTTTCTCGAATAAAGTCTATTTTCCACAAATCTAGAAATGTTTGGCAATATTGAGGCCATTATTGTTCAAAAATAATCGTTTTATGCAATAAAATGATATATAATATGTATTTGCGTTCCGAACCTACGAATGAGGTTATGCTATGGTGTTGTGAGCCCTGAGTTCCTAACGTCAAAATCAGCTGTCGTTCAACGTTTCCATTGGGTCTCTACTCTATTCAGTTAACTCAAACTCACTGTTTGTTTCATAGCTCTCATAGTTCTCATAGCTTGACATTTGGGTTGTTTGCAGTCAATGCAGTATTGGCTCAATTGCTGTTTTGCACCAATACGTACTGTACAACCAGTGCCAACGCGAACAGTCAGTCGACTACTCGACAATCACTAACTCTAATTCGACTCTAATTCACACCAAACACTCATTTGAATAAATAACTATTAAAACAAATATTAGTCTAAAATCTAAACTTAACTTAAACTGCGATTCGAGTCGAGAAACGCAAATACATTATCGAATCAATCGAATGCTTAATCTTTGAGTGCATTTCAAAATCAATTAAAACATAAATCAAATCAAAAACTATTAATTGATTTGCAATTTAAATGAAGCAAAACTCGAATTAATTTTAATTTAAATTTATATATATTTATATAATATATATAAATATATATATATAACTTAGACTTATATATAACTAAATGTAATGTAAATACTGTAGAGAATGAATGGAATCAATAGAATGAATGAATGAATGAATGAATGAATGAATGGAAATGTAATGCAAACCTCTTTCCCTGCGATCGAGATATTCTGCTGCCTATAAGACAAACAAAATTCGATTCAATTAATCGTTTGGTTAATCACTTAGCGATTGATTGCGATTCGAATTGCAGTCAATGCTAACCAATGTAGTCAATGGTAGCGATCGGTTGACTAGAATTAAGAATCGGATCAATACCTGAATTAGTGCTGCGATTGACATCATTGTTAAGTTGTGTCGAAATGGCAGTAATTTTGTTCAGAAATTTTGGATTTAATATATCGTCGATAGTGTCGAAGAGGAGATCACAGGAGAAAAGAATCGATTGTTTTGTATATCTATTTAGACTTAAATATATTATATATTCTCTCAATTAATTACAACTAATTTACAGAAGAGATCACAAAATGGTTGCGTTTTTGAGTCGCGATTCGATTCGGACTCAAAATACCAATAGATTTAGATTTGATTCGATTTACGAAAAACTTTTACTTTTTATAAAAAAGATTAAATCGTTTTATATATTAATTACAATTTATACAGAAATCGGAAATCGGTTTCGATTCGATTGTTCGCAGCAGTGGTCAGACGGGAGTGTCATTAGCACTGGTAGTGGTAGTGGTAGTGGTGTTGGTAGTGGTGGTACAGTAGTAGTAGTAGTAGTAGTAGTCATACAATTGCAGTCTTGCAGTCATAGCACTCGTATTGCAATTAGTTAATAGTTTTCGATATTTACAACAATTAGTTAACTAAACAATTAATAACTGATTCGATTCGATAGTTATGTATGTATTTACTGTAACTTAGAATATATATACAATTGAATTAGTCTTAGATTTAGACTTAGACTTAGAGTTAGTCTTTTAGTTGTGTCGACAGTCACTACAATCACAGCAATCACTGCTATCACTTCAACCACTGTTTGTCCGCCGAATGTCTTTTGACTAAATATGACTCAAAGATGGAACTCGTCTTCGACTCTCGAACTCATGGCATACCTCGAGTGACTCGAGTCCTCATATATTTATATCGCAAATGCAATGCAATTGCAATCGCAATGCCTTCAACGCCACACCAAACCAAACCAAACCAGCGATCAATCGACGCCCTCTGCGCACGCGCTCAGCCCCACAACAGATGATCACTTTTACCAACCAATCCCTCCAATCCCTTCCCTTCTACGATATTTAGCCTAACATCAAACTATCAGATATATACTGTACTTGTATTATACAAACTGCAAAGTCTTTACTTTCACCTCTACGTCACTCACAAACTACGTCCACAACAACAACAACACTATTCATACTGCCATCACCACAACCACTCGTTTCTCTATCTCTCTCTCTCACTATTATATCAAACTGTATTAATACATAATTTGTTTGATTAGCGCTCCACTCAACTCATAATCCATACATACCTTTAATTCCTCTAATTTTATTTTGCATTTATATATTTGTATATTTAGTTCACTTCCAATACTTTCTCTAATTTATACAAAATCTTTATTTTTATTTTCCTCCAAATATCAGTTCATTGAGTCTTCAAGTACTGTAAATAGAGATTTTGCAGACTTAGGGTTTGGGTTAACTCAAACCCCAATTCTATTTTGGACGTAATTCTAGTTTGACAGTAAAGCGCATATGAGCTTCAGTTTTGACATAGCGTGTCCCCCGTTCCGCCCCCTTTGCTGTGAGGTTTGAATAGGAGCAGTACTGTGCTGTGAGTGTGCTGTGAGTGTGCAGTGTGCAGCACAGGTCTATCTGCTAGAGCTAACTGTTATACACTTTTTTCTTTTGAATTTATTTTTTGTATGATTTCGACAAAACAACTTCAATGACTCAATGACTGAATGAATGCCTACTTTAAAACACACGAGTGATGAATGAACTCTAAAAATCTTCTCTAAAACTAAATTTAATTTTTGTCCAAAAGTCGAAATATGAATGAAAGCAGTTATGGTTAGACTAGAGAAGAGTTAGAGAGAGAGAGAGTTGGCTATTATATAATACTCTGTATGTCTGCTATTATATTAAATTCACTCATTTTCTGTTACTATGAAATGTTTGCGCAGTTCTGTAGTTCTGTAGTTCTGTTCCTCCGTTTGTCACATGTTTTCTATGCATTGCTTTGCTTTTTGGTGTCGAACGCAACCCAAGAGCCCAAGTCTTAGACGTAGAGGTCGGACCAGTTGTGCGAACACATACTGAAGGCAATAATCTTTTGTTCGCTTGGATAACACGTTTCAAAGCCATATCGAAAAGAGAAAAGGCGTTCTCAGCTGTTCTGGTGCTCTGGCTCTCTCGCCTCCAGTCCTCAGTTGTCTGCCTTAGCATACATTGCATTCATCAACAAAACTAGTTATGCTTTGATTCACTCTAAGCCGGATTCAGTCCACACTCCAGCTCTGCTATCATAACCATTCTATCCATACTATCCATACTATGATATACAATCAATCCAACACTAACTCAATATCAATCTCAGATGTACTGTACAGTACTTCACAATCTAACCATGCCAAGACACAATGGCACCATGTAAGGCACAATGTGCGCAACAATGCAATTTATACAATTTACAATATGCAATAGGCAATAGGTTATGTCAGTGCGAATGCCAGTGCGAATGCCAGTGCCAGTGCCAGTGCCAGTGCCAGCACATACTACCGTCACTGCATGCACATACGAACCATTTGAGTACAGTATATAATATCATACCTACAGTAAGTACTGTTGAGTGCATTCTTTTTGTGGACAACACTGTTAGCTCTGAATGTCTTAAACCCAAACACAACTAGTTTTAGGGCTGAATCAGAAACTGAAGCTTTAATTTTGGGAATAAATATTTGATTGGGTTTTGTGTGACTGAGTGAGTGAATGCATAAACCGAGTGATTCAATGTATTCAATGCAATCATTAAAGTATTGTTCAGTTCTGTCATTCTTCTCGTCAAAAGAGTGTGGAATCGGTAGAGGCGTTGGTGCGGCCATACGGCCATAGAAGCGATGGCCTGTGCGCTGATCCGCACTCATGTGCACTGTTGGTTGAGTTGAGAACTCTTGTGCACAAACCAGAGAAAGCGCTTCAGGAATAGCAAACGCGTGACTCGAAAATCATGCGCTTTTGCATTGGATTGCATTCAATACAATAGAATTGAGCGGAGAATATGAGTCAGTTTCTCAAGAATCTTAACTATTTTCTCATAACAATTAACAACAACAGCATTGCGCTCAAGACTTTTGTTCCGTTCGTAGCTGCTAATAGCCCCGAGTTGGCCAAACCTACTAATCAATCCATAGGTCGGCCATTCATACTCATTCATTCTTCAGCTTTTGTCAGACTTAACCCAATCAACAAAACCGTTTTTCAATCTTTTTTCTCTAAAGTGTTCAAAAAGTTTCCAAAATTAATGATTAAAAAATAATTTGATAAGTAATTGACTCTAACCTAACCTATTATTGTTGTTTTGAAAACCAAATTAATTACTTGATAGAAAATTGTTTTTTTTAATGATTTACTCATTTTTAATTGTCGATAATTTTGATGCCAATTATTTTTCTAATCTTATCAATCTATCTGAGAGTTTTTATTTTTGTAATTCTAAATTTAACAAACCATAAAAACAATAAAAAATAAGTTGAAGTGATAAATATTAAAAGGTGATTTATGACACAAATGTTATGCAATAATGATTTTTTGCCCAAATCTCTAAATTAGATGACAATTAAAAAGCAAATTCAGTCTTTTGTGGTCAAGTATTCATTTGTAGAGTCAGTGCATTTGTAGCGAAAATATAAATACGAAATAAAATAAATGGTCTCTTCAAACAATGACGATTAGATTTTGCAGGAAAGGACTACAAGACTTGGTTCACTTGATTTCATCTATGCTAAGAAACTTTTGTTGTATTCAAATTAATGTTTAGCTCAAAGGCATTGAGTTTTGGATTTTTTTCTCAGTCGAGTCTATTATGATATACGTAGTGAACATTTCAAGACTAGAGTCGATTTTCTAAAGATTGGGAAAGTTATTTTGAGTTCATAAAAATATATATAACATTATATAAGACATGTATTTATTATTATTATACAGTATATTGTGTATGAATTGAAACGAATTTAAAGTAATCTTTATCCGATATATTCGCATTGGTAAAACTTCATTAATAATACAATCTTTACTTGAGTTTTACAGTAACTGCAGAGTATTTATTGCATTTATTTTATTTTAAACAAAAACTTGTCATAAAAAAGAACTGAAATTTATTATATACTGTACAGTAGAGTTGAATTTAATTATACACTTATTGTATACTCATTCCAATGTATTCAAGTGATGGACAGAGAGCTCGAACAGCAATCGTCTAAATAGATTGGAAGGAATACCCGTTTTGAAAAACTTTCTTGATTTGAACCGAGAGCACCGGCATTGAGGCGCAAACTTATGGGCACCAGTTGCTCAACATTCAGTTCATCATTAATTTTGACCTATTTTTCCTTATATTTCTCATTGAAATTAAGTTTTTCAATGCATTTCTTAATATTCATTAATGGCTCTGGATATTAGCGCTCAATAAATCAAATATTTAAAAAATTATTTTATTTATATTTTTTATGATAAATTTGTTTGAATTAATTTCTATTCAATTTTATTAATCTATTGACATCAAAGTTAAATAATTATAAAAACCGAATGAATGAGAGAAGAAAAACGAAGAAAAAGTTGTGCAAAATATTAGATAATTTGTTATTTGAATAGTGCTCTGACAACAAAATGATTCAGTTTTCAAGGATAAAATGTTTTTTATATTCGCAATACAGGTCTCCATATAAGTAGCAGTAGATTCTAAAGCCATGTGAAGAACTCAATGATAATGTTTATCGCAGTGTAACTAAATTTTCTTAAATCTATTCCCAATGACTTGTTTTTCGCCCAAATCACGGCCAAAGCGGGCATTAATTATTCGATATTCGTATATATATTCCATATTTATAATGAATTCCATTTTTAGACCTTTTTTAGCTTTTCTGATAGCAATGAGAAAAAGCGATTGCAGTTTCACCGGTAGTTATAAATCAGTTTTCATGCTTTCCTTTCAAATATAACAAATACTGTAAAATTATTTCAATTATGAATGTCATGTGTTTTTGTAATTCAACCAATTTTTACATAATTTACGAACAGAAAGTCGTTTTATAAAGAAGTAGAGGAAACATGTGATTCGATTCTAAATTAGAGTCTCATTGAAGACCTCTTCAGTAATTATATTCAACTTTCACTTCAATTAAAAAGGCGGAGACTTTGCTATTATAGCCCAAATAAAACAAACGCTACGGAAGTGGTTGTGATTTCAACGAAACGAGTTTTCAATTCAAATGAAACTTTTGTGAATTATCCACTCTATCCACTCGTAATGAATTTTTTCAAATTTTAGAGCCGACTCTTTCGTAGACATGTAGTCCGATGGCTATATTTCAATGAATAATAAATGAATAAATGAGAAAAAAATTAAATAAATAATTTATTTTTAATGACGAGTAGAGCCTTTGGTGAGATTAAGCTCATATTCTACGCAAACCAAGAGTTTGTGATTCTGTTACTAATGAAGTAAATTAATCCGTTTTACAAATGCTTCCAATACTTACTGTTAGAATATACTTCACTCAAGTAATTGATTGCGGGTTCAAATGGTTTTGTTTAAAAAAAACAATTGAATATGTCTTGGAATTAATTTCTTAATCTTAGTATTCAGTCGAAACTTGAGACTAAATTGAGTTGAATTTCAATCGAATACAAATCCAAAATTATTTGATTAGGTTTTAGAGCTAAAAAAAGGTTTGAAAGCATGATATGTATCAAAAGTTAAAACTTTGATCATTAACATCAAAATGTGAGGGTTTAGTGTTCAAAAAATTAAAGTCATCATGCTATTTTAAATCTTAAAATAAAGTTACGGCTAATAAAATGTATTAAACAAATTTCTAAAAAAATATTTTTAGAAAATTAGATACTTTGCTTGAAAGTAGAGTTTGAAAAATATTTCAAACTTTTTTAAAACGTCAGTTTGAATATTGAGATATTCAGTAATCTGTAAAACAAGTTAGTATCCAATTTCTGACTCTCGTTCAACTAAAATATGACGTTCCCTTCGAAATCATATTAATACAAATTTAAATTTTTAATTTGGAAATAACTGATTAATACCGTTAAAGTAGAAGTTTGTCCTTCAGTCGCATCACCACTTCATTCGATGTGTTAGTTGTTTCGTTGAAATGTGAATCAAAACAAAACTCAGACAAAGACTAAGAATTTATTAATGAGTGCTTTGTTGAGACGTATTGAGGCTAATGGAGAGCTAAGTCTCAAATTAACATTAGCTTTGAATTGTATTTCAAATCAAAATGGCAATAGAAAGGCATAATGTGTTTGTTATAAATTATTAAATTAATTTACAAAACCAAAAGTCTGTTACAGTTTATCAATGCAAACGCATTCAGTAATCAAAGTAAAAGTCAAATAAACAAATTTCAAAACAATTCATTAAAAGCTAACGTCGCTTATCGTCGTTCAAAAATCAATTTCAAAACTCTATTTATATTAAATCTAATGTTCAGTCGAATTAATGCATTTCTAACTAATGATAAAAAAAAGTTTTACTTTTTATTATATCTAATATTATTGGATTGCGTGAAAGGAAAAATATCTTGACATGAGTTTCATGGCTTTCACTATTTAATTTTTAAAAACATTTTAGGACAAGAATATTAAATTTCGTATTTAATTTATCGATTAGAATGTAAATATTTTAGTTTCTAGTTCTTTAGTTCTACAATAAATACTTGTATTGATAACTAAAAAAATTATTAAGTTTTGAAGATCAAAAATAATTGAAGAATTGTTTTCATTATTGCCGTAATGATAGACATAAGAAAGTGGTTTTGAATTGGAAGTTAAAAATTACTTTATTAACAAGACTCTCCCAACTGTTTTATACTGTTAGAATTTTTTCTGTTTGCTAGATAATTTCTTAATGCATTTATTTTAAAAATTAAAAATCATTAAAAAAATGAATCGATTGAATGATTTTCTCATTTCTCTCAATGTTGAGCAGAATTAAACATATAATTAAAAAAAGTGATAAATATTTCTCATTCGAATGTTTGGCAGAAAGCGATAAATATACAATTTAATTGAAGTTAGTTTTGATTTATTCAGTAATCATTTGAGAGGTAGTTGAGACAAATTGATATTTTTAAAGTTTCGGGAAGTTTTCAAACAAATTCAAACTAGTAATAAATTTGTTATCTCTAAATATAATTTGTTTAACTAATTTAATTTAAATTTGTTGCAAGATCCTAAACCAACAATATAGTAGTAGTATATACTATGTTAGTATTGTTTTATAAAATTTAACTAAACAAACATTCAAACTATAAAAACAATGTAATCGTGTATTTAGATTACGTACATATACTTAAAAGTTGGTGTTTTTGCCAATTTTTAGTCTACAATCTCTCAATTTAGAGACACTTTATTTCCAATTGCGCCAAAACATGATTATCTCCAACAGTGTCTTCCATTTCAGCCATTGCTTCCCTGCTATCACTTAACTCAACCAAAATAATTAAAACCCAATCAAATGTAATCTTTGCAAAATAAAAATTGAAAAGTGTACTGCCTTGACACTTTATCAAACAATTCACTTTATTATGAATATAAATCTTTATCAAAACAAAAATAAAATACTTAATAAAGCGAATACTATATTAAATTAGGAATAGTTATTAATAAAAAAATATATATATATATATATTTTTTGGTATATACTGTATATGTCTGTAATATTAGTATACAATTCTAAATAAATAAAATGTTAACACAAATTTTTAACCTCATAGATATCCGGGTTTATATTTTAAAACAATGTTGTTACGCTTATTCAACTTTTTGAATATATTTTTAAAAATTTGCTTCAATCAAATTTAAGATTTTCTCTACAATTCTTTTAAATGGAAAGTATTAATAAGAGTAGAAAATAAAATAAAGATTGAAAATAAAACAAGTTTTAAGGCATAAATAAGTTCCTTAATTAGTATTGAGTTTTTTCTAGCCTTAAACCACAACAATCTTCACTCAAGTATTCCAATCAGTATTCCATTAGAAACTCAATTTAATATCTCTGTAATTGTAGTGAAGATCTCAATTGATTGTATAGTTGTGTTAATTGAATAAAATACATAAAAATACTAACACCTACTCAACCCATCAGACTCTTTATGGTAATATCAAAAATTTAAAAACTCATAATTATTGCTATAATCATTCGTATACAAAATCAAATTATTTTAAAAATCAATTCATATTTTTAAAAATTAAATAAACTATAAAATAAAATGAATGCAATTGAAGACTAACCTTTAAATTATTATATAATATTATAATTTACCAGTGATCGAAAAGGTCGGCCAATTCAGGGAAAATTAGGGAAGAAAGTTTCACCCAAAATTTGGCCACAAACCTAGGGGTATCAGAAAAGGGATTTTTTCAAAAACGCTCAAAAATTTATATATTTATGATAGATTTTACATAGTTTAACTGGATTTAAACCGGATTTAGCAACAATTTAAGGATAATTTCCCAATTTTAATTTTGTTAAACCCAAAAAATTTGCCTGCCGCCAAAGGCAAAAAGTCGAGAGGGTATCTTTTCGCGAATCAAATGCTAGAGAATCAACTGCAAATTTTTTAAATCAGGGGATTTTTGGCTGATTTTCTCCTTTACGATTCTGATATTAAACTCAATTATTTTTATGTTTTCAAAATTAATATATTAATAATTTATTAAATAATTTTACAATTTAATTTTTTTAAATTTTAATAAACATATGGCATATTTCTTAAAACACAGATTTGGTCAAAATTGGCATAGGACAAAATGAAGGGTAAAAAGGAGAGTAAAGGAAAAATAAAATGGAGGGTAAAATAAAAAGTAAAAAAGAAAGTAAAAGAACGGGTAAAAGGAAAGGTATCAGATAGAACAGAGGGTTAAACAGAGGGAATAGAAAGAATAAAACCGAGGGTAAAAAGAAAAGTAAAACAAAGGGTAAAAGGAGGGTAAAATAATGGAGAATTTATCGCCATTCCTGCAATTAACTCAAATAAAACTATTAATTTTATTCTTTAATTTTGACCACAAAATTCAAACCATTCGACAACTATTTTTCCGACTAAAACTCAAAAGAGAATTTGTCATATTTTTAAAAGTCAGACGAGTATGTTGTTTATATCCTTTATGTTTTGATAATTCTTACTGCATAATAAATTTTAAATTTTTTTTGGACAATTATTTTTAATTAATTTTTTAATTGAACTATTCAATCCGGTCCAATTCTAGTTAACCCAATGCTATACATTTTCAATCTCTAAATTATATAAATAAATGGTTTACAAAATACATTTTATTTGAGTTTGCACTTAAGAAATGTTTGATTTTAAATGGAGATCGAGAAGGTCGACCGATTCAAGGGGGATCAGGGGAGGGATTTTTCTCAAAAATTTGGCCAAAAACCTAGAGAGAGATTAGGAGAGGGATTTTTCTCAAAATTTTGGCCAAAAACCTAGGGGTGGATCAGGGGAGGAATTTTTCCAAAAACGCTAAAAAACCCATATATTTATGATGAAATTTTGCCTAATTTAACTGGATTTAAACCAAATTTAGAACCAATTTAAGGAAATTTTTCTAATTTTGGCCAAAAAAAACAAAAAAATTTGGGGGGGGGGGTACCTTTTTGCGGAACAAATGCTATAGAAAGGGGGGGGGGAAATTCAAATTTTTAAAATTAGGGCTTGATCCCTCCCCCTTCTCGATCCATGATTTTAAAGTAATAATTTGTTATATCTTTATTATTTAAGTATTAAAAAATTTTTATTTAAAAAATAAAATAAATTTTAAAAACGGATATTATTTGGTTTATATTTTTAATTTTATCTAAAAATAATAAATGTAATTTACATAATTTGTTTACATTAATATTTCTAAGTTTTAGTTAGTATTTATTTAATGTAAATTTTTTATTAATATTTTGTTATATTAAATCAAATTCTTAAAAAATTTAATGTTAAAAATGTTGCTAGAATTAATTCTTTAGAAATAAAATTGTAGTTTAATTTTTTTATAAAGCACAATTATATAATGGAAAATTAATGTTTGCATTTAATTTTTGTTATACTTTAACTAAAATTAAAATGTTTAATTTAAATCAAACAATATATTTATTATTATGTATATTAGAATTTTTGATAAATTTTTAACCTGCACTTTGTTTCTAATATTAATACTACTAAAAATATTGCAATTTTTACAATATAGACGTCACATGATAATTAAAAATTGTCATTGACTAATTAATAATAAATTATAATTATAATTATTAATTAGTAATAAATTGCAAAATAATAATTTTAAAATTATAATTACACTCTAATTCATAGTTAGCCAGACGTAACGCTAAACATTCAAAGATAAAATGTACAAGATCAACTGACTGGGGCTGAGTAAGGCCAAACATAAATAACAACAGATTGTTATTTTTTGACAAAGTTTTTTATTAACAAGGTTTTTGTCTGCCTAGAGCTTGGGTGTTTAATGCATCTAGTTACATAATTTGTCGTTTGGTCGCTTTTGATTTTAATCAGTTACAATGATATTTAAAATTAAAAATAATATTTAATATACAAAATTTTAATTATGTTTAATTATGTGTTTGTATCAATTTACACGGTAAATGTTTTATGTTTAAATTACAGCTTTTTGCTGCTTAGAATAACATTTAGTTTTATTTTTACTGAGAATATGACTCATATTGTGAATGTGCACAGAGTTATCATTGTTATTTTATTTTTATTTAATGAGAGTAAAAGCTTAATTTTTAAAATAATTTTGGATGCTTAAATGCAGATTTATTTTATTGTAATTTCTAATATTTATTAAAGATAGCAAATAAAAAAATTTATACCGTTTTTAAGGTGTCATGGTAATTTGTAGAAATTAGGTTTAGCTTGATTAAAATTTATTAAATTACAAATTTAGTTTTAGTAAATTTAAACTAAATTTTATTAATTTTTAAAATAAATTTCATCAAGTAACTTTAAAATTTTTAATTTTATAATACAAAATTTTTTAATCTATTTTAAATTTATGCTATTTATTGGTTTTGTTTATATAATTTTAAATTAAATTTTAGTAAAACTAATATTCTTGAAATAATTGATTTAAAAGAATTTAGAGTATAGTTTGCAAACAATGATTTATTTATTTTAAAAAGTAACTAAATTAAACCTCAAATGCAATCATTGACGTCATTGGAACTGAAGTAGTTTTAAATTAATATTTAATTATTTATTTGAACCCCATATTGACTAAAATGGCTTTATGTGAGTCAATAATCAAATGGATTTTCTAACGATATTTGAATTAATGGATTAAATCATTTTTATGAAAATACGAAAAACTTCATAACTACCGAATTATCTATAAATTTAGTTTGAAGTGACATTGAAATTGTTTGCACTTTTTTGTTGAAAAAGTATAAGTTATAAAAAATTTTTATAACAAAACATGTTTTTAGTGCAAAATAATATTTTATATAATTAACTTTTCAAATGCATCCTCGTATAACTAAGTTTGCAGATTAGAATTGTAAGTTAGTAATTGAATTCAAAAAATACATAATTTTTTGCGTTATCTAATACTGTACTTTGATTAAACTAACTTTTGTTTAATGTTTACTATAAAAAATAAACTTTAATTTTAATAAGTTATTGAACGCATAGAAACTGCAATATATCATAATTAGCAATGCGCAAATTAATCTTGCAAATGACACATAACAGTAGGTAATCTATAAATTACTTTTTTTAAACAGACTATTCTTTAATCAAATTAGTCTGGATTTAATCGAATTATACCCTTAGTTTACTCTACATAGAGTGACATTGAAATAGTATCGATATTTTATCTAATAAAATATTTAAAAGTTGACGTTTTCAAAGAGTAAACACTTTAAATTTAAATACGTATGCTTAATTTGCAAAGTAGGCTTTGTATTGAAATTTAAATATTTTTTGTAATTATGTGACATTAAGTTTATCTAAATATTTCTACATTGTACATGCCATGTTTGTCATAAAACTTTTCTAATTTTGCTTTTAAAGCATATCAATAATTTTATGTTTAAGTACAAATGCATTAATTATGAAGATTATAATTCAATTGGGTTTTAAAAATGTAAATTTATTTAAAACTGTCATTTCTAATACAACAAAACCATTTAATTGTGTTTTTAATTTTTCTTAACCCAAATGCTTAATCTGATTGCAACAGACAAATGCAGTAAATGTAGTGTTTGTCAGTTCTACTCATAAGTAAAAATAATAGTCACAACTAGACTGCAGGACTGCAAAACTCATTATATCTATCATTTTTTCTTTGATTTATCAGCAAATAAAAACTCATAGATATAGATAAGAATTATTATGTGTGAGTACAGACACGTATGGACTACAGTATACTATTTGTGCAATAGATTTCAATTACGTGTAGATTGAGCACTGAATTGCTGACGTTTGTCAAATTTCAGCTAATCCTTTCGTATCAAAAAAATTAACTAAAAAAAGAAAATATATAAAAGAATTTGTTTTTGGCATTTAATTAAAAAACAGATATTTTATTGCATTAATAATATCGCGACATTAGTTGAAAAGATGAGCTCAACAACCAAGACCTGACTATTAGGTACAATATTCGGTTTCAACTATTCTTTAGGGTTTGAGCAAACTTTTTGAAAATATTTTTGCTTAATGTTTGATACGAGAGATGTTCAAGGAAAGATTTTCAATTTATTTTTAATAGTGCAAAATTCTTCACTCTTAATTAAAGAAAAATTAAAATTTGTAAAATTTAATTGTAATCAAAGGTTAAATTCTAAGAAAACAACAAAAACTTCTGCAATAAAAAATAATTGAAAAATCTAACAAAATACATTCTCTCTCTCTCCTGCTCTCTCTCTCTCTCTCCTGCTCTCTTTCTCTCTCTCTCTCTCTCTCCTGCTCTCTCTCTCTCTCTCTCTCCTGCTCTCTTTCTCTCCTTCCCTCTCTGCTGGCC
>JAQFXP010000432.1:0-30451 GCA_034693685.1 Belba bartosi | reverse complement strand
GTTGAAGACTCCGACTTCACTCAATGACACCGATATGAATGCAATTAAACCGATTAAGTCTTCGAATGCAAATGATTTGCAATTTAAATCCAACCCAAGTGTCGATCAAAATAAATAAAAAATCTAAGTCTAGTTGAGTTTAAAAATAATTTAATTGACTAAATAAGTTGATTGATAACAAATTAATTGCTATAAAATTACTCAAATAAATAAAAAGTTAAAATTTTTAAACCTTGATAGAATTGAATCAAAGTTTCGGTTTATAATTAAAATTATTGAAATATTTTACACAATAATTAATGCCTCTGATTTTGATATTTAATTTTATCTTTCCACTCCCCTCCTCTCTTCCCTTCCATTTCCTTCATCATAAATAAATAGGTTTTAAACATTTTAGAAAAAATCTCTACACTGAATCTGACTTTGACCCTGAACCTGATCCTTCTTAATGAGTTTGGGTTTAAATTAATAAAAAACTGAATTAACTGTGTATTGAGTTAACTAACATTTGGAATATTGGCTTCAATTCAATGTATTATTCAATCTATCAGTTAATCGCTTTATATCAGACCTGCTGGCAACATCAGACCTGCTAAAAAACGGTCCCTATTTTTATTGTCTGTGTTAATGCTAACCAATAGTATTGCTTCTAATCTGCTGTTCTTTACCAATCTAACATTAGGCTGATATCACTAGCTTAACTCATGTTGCCAGCAGGTCTGCTTTATATTCGTATTCAATCTAAACATTGATTTCTATGGCAACAGATGTTTACAAACATTTCTTTATTTTTATTGATTTCAAAAATTTTTTGATAAAAATTAATAATTTAAGTTACAATTAAACAAAGGATTAGAATCTTGACGAAAAAGATAATTTAAACAAAATTATTGTGAATTTTATTGTTTTATTTTTAGAAATAAAAATGTTTTAAATTATTTGTTTTATTAGATTTGGATTTAGCGCTAATTTTTAGCCCTCCCTGATCGCCCCCTAGGTTTTCCCTAACCTGCTGCTAAATCCGGTTTATATCCAGTTAATTTAACTAAATTCAGTTTAATTTCAGTTAAATTAAGCAAAATTTTATTATAAATATATATATATATATTTTTAAGCGTTTTTGCAAAAAATCCCCTACCTGATCGCCCCCTAAGTTTTTGGCCAAAATTTTGAGAAAATCCCTCCCCTGATCCCCCCCTCCCCTGGATAGGCTGTCCTTCTCGATCTCTGTTTTATATAAATATTTTGTATTAAACCTGGGACGTTAAAGTTGCAAAGAAACTGTTTCAAATCTTCAAAAGGGTTTATATTTGTATAATAATGTTAGCATTTATTATTTGATTAGTTTTATTGTAAAAATCATTTCTATAATATTTAATATTATAATAATTGATATAATAAGTACTGAATTAAAAAATAAGTTAAAACGTCTACAGTTTGGTGACCTGACAATTGTCGTATTTAGTAATCTTTTGATTGTCAATCACGTGATCTATCGGTGCGACCCAACCGTTCTCCAAGTTTATCACATTATGAGTTCGTTTCTTATTGTTCTCGTCTCTCAGTATATTTGTGGCCGAATTCAGATCAAATCCGCCATTAATTGCTGTTTGGCGTCGATTAGCGTTATAGAGCTCTATCTGTAATTCAATATCAATTTAATTATTTTTATGTCAAAGTTATGTCAATAATAACCAAACAATAAACAAGCTAAAATAAACTATTCTAGCTAAAATGACAAAAGTGAGATAAAATTATAAATTATAATAACTTGAGTTGAAAAATATAATAATTTTAATTAATTGATTTTAATTAATATAATAAATTTAAATATTTATTGTAAATTCATTTATGCCATCATTTCTTATAGTACTGTAATACGTAGTTATGTAATGATTATAGAATTAAAAGTAATAAAATTATACAAAATTCTCAATCAATACAAAAAAAAAATTTTAAAACAACAATTCAAATAATGTACAAATATAGCAACAGTATGATAATAACAATGTATCATTATTAAAAATTTGATATGTTTTTAATCCAATTATGAGCAGTCTCACTTCTTACTAAAAATTTATTCTAATCAAGTTTATGAATGTCTATTGTAGTGATCTAGATGATTTTCTATTTCAACTGTAGCGGAAGAATTGAGATTTTGAAAAGAACTTAAGTTTACGCTTGTTTAATATTTTTAATGTTTATCTAATTATAAAATAATTTTAAAATAATTTAAATATAATATATTTATAGTTTAAATATTAGACTTTGTTTTAAAATAATCAAGAATAAACAATTGATTCAAACTTAAGTTTAAATTTGCAAATATATTATTTTTCTTATTATATTTAATATATATTTTAAGCTTGATCAAATTAACTTAGAAAAAATTTGTAAGTTTTGATAAATCTAAGGCAAAATAGTTAGGAAATTGTATTTAGATATAATTGTATCTTGATCAGAAACATAAATATAATTTCCGAATTTGTATGTCAGAGGATACGGTAATAACTTTTATAAATTGAGTTATAAAATATACTAATTATCAAATATTTATTTTGAGTTAAAATTTAGTAAATGTTTAAATAATATTTTGTGCTATTTTATCTAGAACATTATAATTTAAATAAAATAATTCTCTAACTAAATGAAATAATCCACTTATGAAGCAAGTATAATATTTATAAATTTTGAGCTACAGTAGATAAGCCCAGAGATTGAGAAGGTCGGCCAAGCTAGACTGATCAGGAAAGGAAATTTTGAAAATATATGAAAACTAAGGGAGGGATTTTTTAATAGCCCAAAATACTTATAGCAACAAGTCCATTCTATTAAACTTTTATCTTCTCGGTAAGGGTAAGAAGAATTGCACTCTGTACTGGTTAATGGCCAACGCATGGAATTAGGACTGGGAGACAAAGGTTACATCAAGATAGCACGGGGTTACGATGAGTGTGGTATTGAGAGCGGACTTACAGTCGGTTTACCTAAATTGTAAAATATATTTATATTTAATGTTTATATTAAAATTTTAAATTTTTAACAAAAATTGAAAATTAAATAATTTATTATTTATTAATAAAACTCATTAAATTTAAAATTATTAGTTTTTTAATTAAAAGATATTAATAAAATAACAAATTTCAATAAGTTATAGTTACTTCATTTTAATTATTTAGTTTAATTTTATATTAAAGAAGTTGTCTGTAGATTGATAAAGCTGCTTATTGTAAAAAATAATTTTAATTATGATAAAAGTATACGATATGATAGAAAAATATGCAAAAATTATTATTCTAACTTTAATATTTTAAAAGTTATGCCCATTCAAAAATACAATATCTTCTTACAGTTTATTAATTTCAAACTTAATTTTCAGACAAACTAAATAAGATATTTTAATTATTTTTTCACTAACACATACACTATAACATACACATACATGTACTATATGTGTAAATTAATTATTAATAATGAGAAATAATTATAAATAATTAATTTACACATATAGTATTTCTAAAATCGAAGAATAACACAAAAAATCTGATTTTTAAAAATGTATTTTGCAATTTTTGTTTTATTAGCAAAACGATTACTGAATTATGTTTAATCTATTTAATTACATATTATATTGAATAAGTATTATTATTTAGTAAAAAAAGTTCAGTAATCGTGTTGAAACCATTTATCCCGAATATAGTGAACAGCTCGGTTCTGTAAAACTTGTTTACTATAAACGGGATTCACTATAAACAATTAAAATTTAATAATCAATTTAAACTTGGTCCTTAGCAAATTGTTTACTATAAGCGGGTATTCACAATAAGAGGGTTAACACTAAGTGGGATAGACTGTAATTCTATGAAAATTATGTTTATATATTTTAAACATCATTTCCTGTTACAAGAAATTTGTTTATATAAATATTTTATTCAATTAACAATTTTACTTTAATATATGTATATGTTAGTGAAAATATAATTAAAATATCTCATTTAGTTTGTCTGAAAATTAAGTTTGAAATTCATAAACTGTAAGAAGATATTGTATTTTTGAATGCGCATAACTTTTAAAATATTAAAGTTAGGAGAATAATTTTTGCATATTTTTCTATCATATCATATGCTTTTATAGTGATTAAAATTGTTTTAAAAAATAAGCAACTTTATCAATCTACAGACAACTTCTTTGAATTTATTTAATAACTAAAATAAATTTAAAGTCTATCTCAGATATAGTAAATAGCTTGGTTTTGTAAAATTTGTTTACTAAAAAACGGAATTCACTATAAATGATTTAAATTCCAGATTATATTGAAACTTGATTTTTTGCAAATTGTTCACTATAAGCAGGTATTTGCAATAAACGGGTTAGCGCTAAGCGGAATAGATATTTAAACTTGGTTCTTAAAATATTGTTTACTATAAACGTGTATTTACAATAAGCGGGCTAATACTAAGCCAAATTTACTGTAGTAATAAAACAAAAAATACCCAAATCATCGAAAATTTTATTTCTGAATTTTTTCAAACTTTTAAATATAGAATCATATGATAAATTTTGGAGTTTTTAATTATTGAATAAAATTATAAAATGTAATAAATTTATATTATTTTAATAAATTGATTCCATGTGTAAGCCGAATGCTAGTTTTTAAAATTCTTTCTACTTTTTTCTTTATATAAGCCGCGGCTAATAAACAGAAACTTAGGGTATATTTAAAATGATTAAACAAAATAGTAAAAGTGCGATTATATGAAAAAAAATAACTATAATATTCAAAAAAGCTTTGCCATGTAAGTAAAGGTACAACTGTTGTGGCAAAAAACCAATAATCTATTCTTGCCAAACCCTATTGGAGAAATATAAAATTATAGTTTTTATACTTTTTATTGAGTAACCACATACAAATATTATGATGTAGTCTATATTATTGCAACAGCATTTTGGGTTGCCCAGATTATATTTAATTATTATTTTTAATTTATTGTATAAATATTTTGGTAAAAATGTTATTTAATATTGTGATTAAAATTTATTGCTATTTTGCAAACAAGAATTTTACTTAGACTTTTTTCAAACGACATATTTTTATTATTTAACATAAAATAACATTGAAAACATATCTTGATTTAAAATATCATCAGTATTTAAACATAATCTAAATTAAAATAACAGTTTACTCAATTAGAATTTCACCCATTAAAATAAAACCTGGTTGATTATTGCCACGACCAATTTTTGTAGCACTTCTACAATTTTTCTAAATAATTTTTCCTGCATTTTCCTTTTAGCTCCACAACTTTTAAGGTAGATTCTTGAATTCTATACATAATAGTCCATTAAATAAAAAATGTTATTTTAAATCAAAACTTATCCAACAATTGTTTTTTCATTTTTCTAATTTTGCAAATTTTGTTTTATTGAATGTAATATTTGTTAAAGATTTAAATTTTAATAAATTACAAAAAAATTCCTTGACCAAGCTCTTTTATTTTAGCAAAATAATGCAGTAATTAAACCTTTAATCAAATTATAAAGTTATGTTATATTAATATCAAATTTATCAATAAATTATGAATTTTTATATGTTAATTGAGAAATAAAAATTTACTTATAAGTTGGCCTGGCGTGTCGGAGCTTTTCGGATGCTTTCTCTATTGTATATAGTATACTGTGACTTTGGACGGGGGTTATAAAAATAAATTTAAAATCACAAAATATTCTAATGTCGAATATAAGAATGTTGAATATGCTAATGTCGAATATGCGAATGTCGAATATTCTAATGTCGAATATACGAATGTTGAATATGCTAATATATATAAGTAAATTTTTAAGTACTCTAAATTTCTGTCTATAAGCCGTCCCATGTATAAGCCGGGGCAATAAATTATCAAATTTTAAAAAATAAAATTGTAACTATGTATAAGCCGGGTAATTTATAAATAATAATAGATTTAGTTTTGATTAGTTGGTACAAATATTCTTATTTACTAATCTTTAAATTTGAATTTATTTAGAATCTATATCAGATATAATAAATAGCTTGGTTTTGTAAAATTTGTTCACTAAATTGAAATTCACTTCAAATGATTTAACTTCCTAAGTATATTGGAACTTGTTTTTTTTTGTAAATTGTTCACTGTAACCGGGTATTTACAGTAACGGATTAAAGCTAAGGGGAATATAAACATGGAGCTTAAAATATTTACTATGATCATTTACTATAAGCGTGTGTTCACAATAAGTGGATTAATGCTAAGCCAGATTTACTGTAGTAATAAAAAAACACCCAAATTACAGAAAATTTTATTTCTAATTTTTAAATTAATTTTTAAATATATAATCAACTAAGAAATTTTAGGGTTTTTATTTGTCAAATAAAATTTTAAAATGTAATAAATGTTTTTTATTTTATTACCGGTAAATTAATTCCGTGTATAAACCGGACTTATGTATAAACCGAATGTTAGTTTTTAAAATTCTTTCTACTTTTTCTTTATATATGCCGCGGCTAATAGACAGGAATTTAGGGTATATATACTAACTTATAAAAATCGAAAATATTAAAATTGAAAATTTTAAAATCAAAAATATATTTAAATATTTTAAATTCAAAATATTAAATTTGAAAATATAATTAAAAATAATAAGATTAACTAAAATATTATATATTTTTATAATATTTTCAACGTTAACATTTTCGACGTTAATATTTTTAATTTTAATTCTTATATTTTTAATATTTTTTGTAGTATTGTTCCAAAGTACTACTTTTCATACTACATGTTTAGCTAACTCTTTAATAATAAGTAAAAAGTTTTTAACCAAAATTTGTTTCAAAAAATTTAATTTTCAATTATTTTAACTAGCGCTTTGTAAAATCTATTACAGGCTAATTATTTTTATCATCATATTTTTAAAACACATTTTAACAATTGATTCAAATAATAAATTTAGAATAAATAAGGCAGATTTTAAAAAATAATTAGCATGTAAATGTATTCAAGGAAAAATAAGAATAATTATTTAAACAAACCAAAGAAAAAACCAGAAAAAGTAAAAAAGATGTTAACAAAGTTTACGTGTTAATTGAATTGATATAGATTTGAATTAATTGTAATCTAATAAATAGTTTTGAAAGAATAAAAGTTTGTCTTTAAATAATTGATTCTTTAAGATGTCTTCAGATTTGAAGAATTATTGAGAAAAATAAAACAATAGTTCGATAGATAGGGTTGAAGATTGAATATGAGAGCGATTATCGATCATTTGCTCGTTTCGGATCTCTATAGCAACAGATAAACAGACTATTATAGTGAGTGTATGACTAGTGAGTTAGTCGATGCGAGAGAGCACTGTTAGCAGTGTTTGTGTGTTTGAAGTGTTTAGAGTAGTGTTCAGTCGATCGTCAGCTTTGGATGACTAACATTGGACTCACTTTCGTATCTATTATTGCGATCTCTTTGAGACTCAAAACACAAATTGGTTTACATTTACGTTAACGCAAACCAAAAGATAAATCGGTTCGTCGTTTGTGTCAAACGTTTTCAGTTTAATTGCATTTAAAAGTAGTTAACAATGAAATTGAAACGACTGTTGGCTTCGGCGCTGATCGTAGTGTCGATTGGCATCGAATCGGCTCTAATGGCCAACACTTCTTCGGCTTCGGCTCCGAATGTATTGAATGCTTTGAATGGTTTGGACGACAATAAAGAGAGTTGTTATCAATTGTGTGGCAAAACCTATTCATTACATACTTATCCAAAAGTAAGTATTATTTCCATTCAATTCATGTCTTGAGAGTCACTCGAATTGAAGACAAACTTATCATAAGTTTTGCTGCAATTGATTGATACGAAACGTCTTGAGAAACGAAAACTAATTAACTTTTCTATTGTCTCTATTGTCTGCTATTGTCTTAACTATTGTTCTGAAAACAATGTGTTAATCGAATATCTAATCCAATGTTGTAATTGTGACCAACAGTCGCAACACCTGAAGGCCTGTCAACGGGGATGTCGTTTCTCAATACTGAATCAATTGAATCTTCAGAAGGACTCAACCGTTCATTCCGATCCCCAACTGGTGGCCACAAAATGTCTTAACTGTGAGTATAGTATTGGATCAGTTTTACTATTATTTCTAATTTACAGTTAAATCATTCATAAAATTAGTTGTAATTCAAGTCTCAAATAGCCTTCAAATGCCTTCAATAGACACTCGAAAACTTAGTCTTAATGTTTGACAATATTATATAAAAAAAATTAATTTACGTCTCGTATGACTCAATGCCAAAGCACTGATATATCAGAAAATCTATAAAATATATTGCATTTGTTGCCAAAAGCCGCAGAAAAACAGATATTTTTTCGCTATTATTAAATATTATTATTATTATTATTACTTTAGTTACAGTATTATGCCTTTTATTTTATTAATGTTTTCTATCTCTCATTCAGTTATCTCTTGTTTTCAGACTTTTTTCTCTCATTTTATTTATTGTTATTCCGTTTTATTATTTTTTGCATTTTTAAACATTGGGTTAAATAATCACATCTTATGCTCTCATTAAGTATTGAATTCAAACAAATTTTCTCTTCATTTAAATCGTATGCAAATCAAGTCATTCGAGTGAATGAATGCCTTTTTCCGGACTATAATTGATTGGTTTTTTTCTCGACTCTGTTTTTGAAATATGTTTTCAAACAAATAGTTTAAATGTTATAGAAATATGTATTTAATTAATGAAACTTTTGAAATATTATTTGAATTTTTTGCAAATAACAAAAACTCATTTATTTAGTGCATTTAATGGCTTTTTATTTTAGGGTTTCGTTTAAATTGATTTTATATTCATTCGTAAAACTTGAATAATATTTGTTTCAATACAATCGAGAGATAAGTTTGAGCATAAAATGAATTTTATTCTTAAATTTATTTCTTTTTATCTTTAATACACATTTTGTTGAATGAATTGAACGAAAAAATGTTTATTAGAAGTCCTTCCAAACGCCTCCACAAATGAGATATAAATTTTCAGTTTAGCTCAACTGCTCGGAAACCTTCAATTTGTTGTTCAATACGAGTAATAATTGATTATTTTTTGTTGTAGTTTGGGCTTAAAAACAAGTTTAAAACAAAAACGTAATACAAAACGAATTTATAATTACATTTAACTAAATCTAAACATTATAAAGCTTTTAAAGCTCTAAACGTCTGTTAATTTTCAACAAACGCTAAGTTGTATTAAAATTCGAGTCAAGTCAAGCGATTTAATTATTATTAGCGGTTATGGCGTTCTTAGCGCCGGTTTATTTTGTTTAAGTTTAGCAAAACTTGTATTATTTTAAACTTTAGTTTAACTAAATTTTTTAATTAAATGAAATTTTCTTTTTATATATTTATACATTGTACTTGAATCGATTTGATAAGCTAGCTTGTTTGGTTAACAGATGCCATTTAATGGATATAATTAACAAATAATAAATATCATATTATATTATTGTCTGCTTTCTGCTGCTGTTGTTGTAAACGAATATTTTCGGAATAATTGTTTGGTTTGCTTTCAACTGCCAGTTATTCTTTGCATAGAATAAAGAAAATATAGAAAAATCAATAAAACTATTATAGAGTTCGGGTATACGTAACGTAACGTAATTTTATGTTATGTGAGATATTTATATTATGTGAACCCTATTATTGCCTACAAAAAGCTATTATAACTTTTCGATATACACATAGTTACTAGTTTTGAAAGTACAGTAGTATTGATAACTTTTATTTAATTATTTAGTTTGATTGACATAATGTATCGTACATTTACGCCATAGATCTTCATTGATATATCAATAATTTAGTTATTTATTAAATTATATATTAATATTTGGTATATTTTTCAACAAATCGTTGAATACAACCAAAATTTTTGCGTCGGATATCTGTGTTTACAAAATTTATAACATATAAAAATAATTCTACCACTGGTTGTCACGAGCACTAGATATACTGTTACAGTACAGCACAGTACAGCACTAGACTTGCATTGCAATTGCAGCTAGATTAGTTAAGTGTCGAAACTTTTATTTAATTTTTAGAATTTTTCGGGTTTATGTATTGAATGTAGAATTAGCAAGGTTCCATTTACAGGCTCAGATGAATTTATAAATACAGTATATTTTTTATTGAATTTACATTTTAAATTAAATTTTGTTTTGTTAGCTTTAAACCTGGATTTAGCTTTAATTTAATGAAAATGGTATATTTTAGCTTAAATATTTTTTGAGGATAAATATTTGTTAAATTGGTCATGCAGATATTAATATTTTCTTGCTTACAATTGGGTATTTTGGTAATAAATACCCCTCACTTGCATTGACTCTTGTTGCGATTGACTAATAGTTGGTTTGGTTTAATACAATTTTTTAAAGAATTTATTTTTTATTTGAGAAATCTGGTCTTACTTGATGAACCAGCTTGTTTTAAACTCAATTCCAGTTTCTTTTATCGGATTAAAAGCAAAATTTACTCCTTTTTTAAAGTTACAAAAAAATTACTGAATTGTTGACTACTTTTTGTGCCAATTCTTTGTTAAGAATTTTTTTCGACAATTATTCACTGAAATTGTTTGTATTTTTATGTTTCGCTCTTTGCGTTTGCTTTCGATTTTTTAATGAAAACATTTGATTTGATTTATTTTATGCTTCGAATACATATTTCATATAAAAATCGATTTTTTTCTTCTCTTCAAATCAATTCGGATTCAATGAATAGATTTCTTTTATATTTAAATTGAGTTTTTATTATGACTTTTGATTATATTAAGAAAAAACTGTTTTTGAATGTGTTTTAGGGTTTAGTGGAAATGATTTAATCGAATCTTTCATCGAAAGTAAATTACTTATTCCCAGAGTTTATTGACTTTTCAAAAATGGGTTTCTTATTGATTTAAAATTTAATAAATTTTTTCATTCAATTTCTTAATGTATTCAAAGGGATTATTGCATTTGACCTAAAGGTCAGTGATCTGGGAGAAGGGTTTGAATGTATAATAGAGTAAGCATTAAGTTCTAATATTTTGATTGTTTTAATATTCAAAATGTTGGCATAACTATAGTTATTAACGAAAGCTTTTAGTGTTTTTTATTTTTACTCCATTATTGTCTGTTAATAATTGCTGTCATTTATTCGAAACAAACTACTGGATTGTCTCTAATTCTCTTCTATATACTATTTTAGATATATATAAAGAATGTCTTATTTTTGAACCAGAATATACTTTAGAGACATTATATTTTTGATGGCATTATGTTTTTTGATTTATGCGAATGTTTGCAAATTTCTATATACGTTGTGTTTTAAAGAATTTAAATATATTTGATGTTTATATGCATTGCTTTATAAACACATTTTTGTTTTTTAAATAGATATTAATCATATGCTAATGAATAGTAACATCCAATGTCTAGAAAATTAATTTAATTCAACAAAACGTATTATTCGTTTTGTTTGCACTCATATCACGTCAGATCTGATATCAATTCCTTTATTCAGAAATTGTTTTATTGTTCGCTCAAAATATCAAAATTAGATTTTTGATTGTATTCCAACACGATTTGTATGTTCTCCCAAACCTCTTAATGGCACAGACATTGTGTTTGTCTAATGAGAATTAGCTCCAATTTGAATACAAATTATATTAAACTCGTATTACCCAATAAACTGTTAATTATATTTATTATTATTCAAATTTTGGCACTGACGCCGCCCAACTCCCAACTCCCAATCTACAGTATCTAACTATTTATTTTCACTGTCCATTTACATGGGTGTAGCTCGGCCGTTTTTGGTGTTGTTCTCACTGGTTTGGTCTGTACTGTTACAGTATTTGATTTATTAATAATCCATCAATGGATTGATTCGTACGAATTGATTCAAGCATTTCAATTGAAATATTTCTAATTGTTTGCATTCTATTAATAGAAATTAATAGTAATATACATTTTTCATAATAATAGCGTATGTTTTGTGCAATGACTGTATTTTTCTATCAATTTATATTCCATTGCGTTCTTAATCGTATTATGTGTTGTATTTCATTGCATTCATACAAAAGCGTATTTTATGCGCAAAATAATGTCGACTTCTATTACAACTGAATAGACGATCTATTTTTTAATACTCTATTTAATAGACTCTATTAAATTAAATCAATATTATTTTATATGAAACATAATTTTTTCTTCGAAATCCTAGACTATTGCCTAACAAAAAGTTTGATTTAGAAAAGTGTCACTGAATTGAAGTCCATTTCAAATGAAGTGTTTGTTATCTTTAGAGAAATTCAAGTATACTATTCTGTATTGAAAGTTGAGTCCAATAGACATAAAATAATAAATAAGAATTTGATAGTCATAAAGAGAGCTGGCATTCAGGCATTCAGTTTCAAAAAAACCACTAAAAAAGTGGAAAATCTATAGCTATTTCTTCTCGAGTTTCTGATTTGATTTGATTTTATGTTTTGGAAGAGCACTCGACTGTTTAGATTGATGTTTGAAATTTTTATTATACTCTTTGCTCTTATTTTTTTGCTCTAAAATGTTGAATCTCTTTAAACAAAATACACCTGAGGTTTGACATGAGATGGGAATCGAATTCAATAACTCTTGAGTTATTCTTTTTAGAAATTTGTGAAAATCAGTTAATTTTAATTTCAGTAAATTTTCCACTTTTTTGGCAAATGATAAAAAGAGCCATTTTATAAGCATGCCTTACTAAATGCTGTATCATTGTTTGCTTGGTCACTCTATTGAGCTTTTATGCGAACAAATATCTCAATAGTTAAAAGAGCGAAACATTGTTCTATTGTATTGTTTAAATGTTTGACAACTGTTTTGGCAGATACTGGTCCTAAAAATATTGGGTTTAGAGACTATGAACGGCTTCGCATAAAATAGAACATTGAGTTGTGTTCGGAGTTGTGAAGAATCGATAGTTCTGTTGCACCACAAGAATGAAGAAGTTTTATGTGTTTCGCAAAATTGGTTCTATAGTCTGACAAAAATATTGGCGGTTATTGTTAACAAGCGATTCAATTGACTCTATTCTCATTCCAATTAATGCTCTTATATTCAGAACAAGTATTCGAGTAAAAAGAATTCAATTTGTTTTCAGAGGAATTCCCACACAATTTCACTTTTAGATTCAAATTTTTTTTTTATTGAAATTGAAACCAATAAACGGGAAATTTATTCAATCGATATATTCGAGAAGCTTTTTCCTCAAATCTTATCAATATTATGGAATTATTTTATTAATATTTTGCTTAATTTGATTTATACTCATTATTAATGACTCATTATGAGTGAAATTAGATATAATTGAGATTTGTGTCTCTAAGAGACCAATTGAAGGGCCAGACAATCAATAAATCAGAGATAGGGCAGCAATTCGGTGCCATTAATATCGGAATAAAATAATGTCTAAATAATATAAATCGAATCGAATAGACGAGACATTGATTTTGTTTGCGATTCCAAACAATACCATTGATAAGAATAACTGGTAGTCAAGGAATCTCTTGTCTGACCATAAACTAGAATACGAGTGGCTCTGCTGTTGAACCTCATCTGAGTTAACCTCATCTCAAGAACTCTTTTTCTCAATTATAAGTTCTATCATCTGATTAATGCGATCGACGGTTAGAACCAGAGCTTCACTAATCTAATGGTTTGCGATATTCGGTTCGGTTTTGTCAATCGCTTTCTCTTTATATTTCAAAGCCATTCACTTCAACACTATTTGATGTTCGGAGAACTTATCGAATAATCATTTTCTTAATTTATATAAACTCATCGATAAAGCGCTGAATTGCTTCTCATTTAATCCCAACATTGGCTCAACTATAGAGAAACACACTTCAGGTTATATATCACAAGTGGTTTCAGTAGTTTTTCTCAATTTATTATCTCTTTAGAGCTTTTTTATCAAATTAAATGAGCGATAGATTTATTTGTTGAACATTTTAGCCTCAAAACTCTTTTTTTAAAATGACTTTATTCTAACAAAAATATATTCTCTCAAAATGTATTCAATTCTATATTTTCACATTGAGTTACAAAAACTATTACATCAATGATGTATGAGAGACCAAAATGCGCTCAACGCCAACATCTTAATCAGATTTTATATATTCGTTAATCTTGTTTTCGAATCAAATATTTATGAACAGAAAAAACTGAACACAATTTTATTAGTGATTGCATTTATATCAATTAACCGCTCATTCTCTTCGATAAATAAACACTTTTTGAGTCGCTTTCACTCCAACTAATAGACAAATATTTGCATTTTATGAACGAAAAAGAGATTTTCATTCTTTACTCAACGATTCATATATTTCATATCTTTTCACTTTAAGCTATTTTGTTGTCTGTTATCAGTCGGAAGTCTTTTATATTACGTGAAAATGAAGAAAAAATTCTAAAACTGAAAGAATTTATGCTTTATCGAGGCAGACATCTAAATTCGGTCCATATTTTTGCATTAATTTGACCTGAGATTCATGTTTTATAGAATATTCTGGTTTAATATATTTTAGACTTATTGCACCAATAACTATGAAATTATTAAAAGTTATATTTAATGATTAAATAAATAAACGAATCGTTTGTTTGGTCTTCGAATCGAATAAAACGATTAGATGTGAAACGAGAAAAGAATTTAATGAATATCGAATCGAAGTGTATATGTAGTGAAATTCGTATACTAATTGTATTAGATTGTATTTTGTATCGAGTTAATTAATTTGATTTCTATAATTTTGCTTGATTAGTCGAATTGATTAGGAATATAGTGAGTAAAATGTTAACTCGATTAGAGGTTCAATTAATTGTATTGTTTGTAATATTTATTCTCTATATCACTATTAATTGTTTTTGTATTTGAGTTAAATTCGAGATTAAGTCGAAACTTATCTAAACGAAAGCAATTCGAGAGCCGATTAGATCTATCGGTTTTAGTTAGAATTTAAGATATTTATCCTGAATAGCAGACACGAATTGTTCTGAAAACAGTCATTAGTTCACAATATCTGATTCTAAGCCAAAAACTCTTTCTCTCCAACTTTGATCCAAATGATAGAAGAGTTTGGAGTTTGTGATCACTGATCAGTACTGCAAACAATTTAGTTGTTCATTACGTATAGTAAATGCGTTTACACTTTAATGCCAAACAATATCTCTCTTTCGCCTCAAGTTTTTTACTTCTTTTCACGAATTGAGTCGATTCTCAGACGCGAACTCTATGTAACACATTTCTGCTCTTAATTTGTGGTCATTATATCCATTATATTGTATTGTTTGCAGAAATAGTGGACTTTATTAGACCCGTCGACACAATTAATCGAATTGGTCTTACATTCTGTTGTTTAAGGGTTTAGAGCGGAAACTCGTTTTGCACTTTAGGACTCATACAGTGTGTGAAAGAAAACTGTTTTTATCGATCGATTATTTTATTTAAATAGTACTCTGTTTTGGAATTATGTTTATATAGAATATTAAGCCAAATGATCTATAATTTTAGTCGAATTGTCGCATATTTCATAGTTAAAGTCGAAAACATATTTTCGAATCGATGTAAATGAGCTGAACATTTCGATCGAAATTTTTTATTTGAAAATTGAATTCTCGAATATAAATAACTTTATGAATTGTAACAAATTCTTATGCTTTTCTAAACCTATTCTTTTTTTCATAATAGAAAACTTCTTTTCTAAAAATGTTTTATTTTTCGAATGACTTTATTCTAATTAAACAGAACTTTATTCTATATACCCATAAAGTACTGTATATAGAATAACTAAATATATGTATGTGTGCATGCTCAATTCTAATATAAAACTATCAATCATACTTTTTCTTAAAGCTCTTCACTGTTTTTGAGCTTAGAGTCTGAATCAATGATTTCAAAAATTGATGGAAAATATAAATCGCGATATATAGAGACGATTGCGCTCTTTAGAGAAGACTGTATTGAAGTCTTATTTCAGATCTGATTCTCTTCTCTGTTCTTATTCTCTGATCTCTAACTGATTTAAAGTCCATTATATTCTGTCCATTCGAGAGCAGACTTATGTGTGTTTTCGTGACACGAATTGATTATATGTTTTTTTTACACATTGTTTATGATGTGATGTATGAAAGATCACTGTTTTGATTGATTTCATTTTGTTTTTTGGCGACAATTCATCCATTACTTGTCTCAACACTACTTAATACACGTCTGTCTCTATGCTTATTAAATGCTAATATGAAGCCAAACGAACAATATTATCTAATCCCTCTTTCAATCTATTTTCTAATCGTTATATCTTTTTATTTAATGTTTTTCAGACAAATCAAATCGATTTTTGTTTATAAAAACGTTTTTTATTATTAAAAATATATGACTAATCAAGTTATAGCCACTTAAAATAATTGCAAGTTATAGCTTCGCTTTATTAGATAAAAATTTTAAAATTTATAAATACAGTCAAATTGTTTGTTTTTGATTCTTTTTTGTTTAATATATAATTAAATTAATTTTTTTATTAGTTTAATATTTGTCGGCTTTTTATGTTATAAATGTTTTATTTTGTTATTAAAGTTTGAATCGATTAATGAATGAATTTATTCATTGGTTGTTTGCGTTATAAGTTATAACTCAATAACTACTTTGTATAGTATAAGTTAGATTATAATTGAATTAATTATATTTATGCCATTCGTCGACAGCCTGTTCCTCGGCCTACGACGTGAAGGACAACTCGAGTGAGCACTACGCCTGTTCCATCGGGTGCAACAATACCGTCAATTCAGTCAATTCAGTGAATGTCGTCAATAGCGACAACATTAGCCCAAAAGCGCGATTCGAAGACCGAGAGACAGAACACGACATAAGCGATGCCAACACTGATGCCAATACCGATACTAATAGTCAATTATTTATATCTCCGTTCCATTTGTTGCGATCGATGTTCCAGTCGTTTGTCAATCGGGGCTCTGTAGTGGTCGAGCGCTCATCGATGTCTGTCTACCTGAGCCGCAACAGCAACGGAGAGTCAAAACTAGTAGTCGTTCAGTCAGAGCCTGAAGTGGTTGTCCATCAGTACTCGGATTTATTGCCATCGAATGGTAAACACAACTCAGAAACCAATAAATCAAATATTATTTTGACTTAGATTTCACTCACAACCCAATTAATATAACTTTCCTCTCCTGTGCTTTCAGTCGCTTCTGCTTTCATAATAAGTTAACTTTTGGCTACTTTTGATCCCTTCAGACTGTTGTCAGAGCAAGAGTTCACTCTCATCTCAATTCCTCTCACACTTTGCCTCCATTGTCCTCTCCCTCCCTCTCTCTCCCTTTCCCTCGCGTTCTCTCCACTCCAGTCACCTCTCATTCGAAACATACTTTTCTTATACAAGCCGTACATCTAATGTAACATTTTTTTACTTTATATTTCTCTCTTTTTATTGATTGGACTCGAGTTTACTTCGACTGCACTTTGTTTTCGGTTCGTTTCAATGGATTTTGTAGTCAGTTATCTCACATTCTGTCTCTCAATCTAAGCCTAAATGTATTTTTCTCTTCCATTCTAATGACACACAACTGAGCGCTTATCCATCTCTTATTGTTTTAGTTCTGGAAATTCATTTAAATCATTATTTTGTTGCGGACCTGAATCAGACCAAAGCTTACATTTATTTTAGCGATTATTTCGGTTTACTTAATATTTTCATCTCTTTTTCCATTTGTATGCGTTATAAACCTTAATGTTTGCAATGAATGCATATAATTCTTCGCAATTCATAAGTATTCGTATTGTGTTTAATGCTATTGAAGTTGTGAGCGATAACTCATAAAATAGAATAAATTAAAGAATGGATTTAAAAAGTGGCAAAAATGATAGAAATGGTTAATCCAATCGATACTTAATTTTCACCAATTTTTCAGTACTATTGACTTGACATTCAAATGCTCTTCAATTGCTATCGATTACTCAAATTCTTATCTTTTAATAAATGACATATTTTCGGAATTACATTCGATGATTGATCGATAGATTGTAGACTTATTTCAATTTCAAACATCAAAAATTGAGTTTTAAAGTAAATAAACTTTCGCTTTAGTTGTTGACTCATAGACTCATATCATTTATATTATAAAGTGTTTCTGTCATAAGAAGTATCGCTCAAAGAATGTTCGCAAAACAAACACAAAATCATATTCTTGTCAACACTTCTCAATATTTTCTGTTTTAAGGCATATATTGATTGAAACGAATTCTGATTTCCTATAGAATACGATAGCGAAGCCGTGACCGACAGTGAAGAGCGCACCACAACAGACAACACTCGACCCAAACTAGACGTTTCCATTTGGACACAAGAGAACCCGTTAGAGGTAGAGAGTCGGCGCCGCATAGAGACCAGTTGGTCGAACTGCTTCAACTACCAGTCAGGCGTTCCCCGTTGGATATTGGCCTCAATTCTATTCTTAGCCATCTTTGTGTTGGCCTGGATTTGTTGCGCCACTACTGCCACTGCACCCGAACAACATATCAGACGAAAGGTATGCCTCTATTCTCTCCACTGCTCAGGTCATCGACGATATACTGTATTTGCTTTCAATTGAAATAATTGATTAATTAATACGTATTTTGCGTATCGGGCCATAGGTTGGACAGGGAAGTGATCTCAAATATCTGTGTCTTTATGAAGAACCGGTGAAACTGGTAATCGATGATAAACTTCCGACTTATGAGGAATTAGAGGCACAAAAGTTGTCGCAAAACTCTAATAATAATAACATTAATAATAATAGTTGTGTCGATAATAAAGAATCTAATCCTTAGAACGGTTTTAAAGTAAGAGTTTTTGTTATGATTTACGCGATTTGTATTACCGGTAGTTGTGTTACCGAAACCGTTTGAATTGTTTTTTAATAATTTTTTTCAAATCTTATATTATATTGAGTTTTGTAATTGAATTTGAATTTTATTTAACACTTTTCAGAGAATTAAATTCATAACTTTTATTCTGATTTTAATTAATTTCTGATCATTTGATTGGTTTAAATATTTTAGTTATGAATATATTAATAAAACAAAACATTTGTATATCTTTTACACAAAAAACTAAATAATAATAATAATAATAATGAGAATCGAATAATAATTATGATTTAAAGATGTGATAAAACATTGAATTAAAATAGTGTCGAAATCAATGAATTATTAATGTTAAGAAATGATAGTTAATCTCAAAAACTATTTAATTTAAAGTCTAAAGAATTAATTGAAATTTATTTGTTTTTCTCTCTTCGTTCACATCTAACTAATAATTAATTATTTATTTTTGAGTTATATCTCATTTAATGGTCGAGTCTTTGGTTGTTTCGAAAATTGAGCTCTAGTTTGATGATTATTTAAGTAATTTCAGTCTTAAGCCAATAAAACTCAATTAAATAAAATCGATTCTTAATTATAATTTACTATTTGTTTAAATGATTTTTATGTAATGGGAAGTCAAAGTCATTTCCAAATTATCCTTAATTTAAAGCAATGAAAGGTTTAGTCGGAAACAAATAAAAAGCTCTGCTCTTCCCCTCCTGTCAGAGCACTTCATAATTATTTGATTAATCGAATTGTTTTTATTTGTTTATATATCTAATTGTTAATTAAGTTACAATAAAAGGAAATAATAACAACAAAACGTAAAATTGCATTAAAAAGCATTTATGCAAACATCCGGTCGAATGACATAACTTTTCACAAGTTTTCGATAATAATTGTAAATATTTGTAAAAGATTTAAATGTTTTTCAGAATTTTTACTTTAAATCATTTGTTGTTTGGCTAAAACCTGATTACGTTGTTTGCAAAACAAATTTTAATTTATTTAATAAATTTCAATTAATAAGACATACTTTTCAGTATTTAAAAATTTTATTATTTCAATAATTTGTGGATATTTTTTAAAAATATACAATTTGTGGTTAAATAAAATTATAATTTATAAAAATTTTCAAAAAAGTAAATAAAAGTGATTTTTTCCTCAAAAAAGTCAATTATTTCGAAACAATTAGCGATTGCTCTCATTTGGAAGCCGTCAACGCATACACTACTGCCGAATGACTTAACAGAACAGACATTTCGTGTCTATTATTACGTAATAATAATTGTCTTATCATTAAAATAAATAATATCATTAAATCATTAAATGATTGCCTGCTCTCATATCACAGTTTGTGTGAATAGTATTTGCATTGAATTACTCCAAAATAACGGAGAATTTATTTTTTTTGTACGAAATGTCAATTTGTTTCAATAGAATCCAGATCTGACGCCGAAGTCTGCAAAGAAATTATTGTTTTATTTTAGAATTAAATTAATTCATAGATTATTAAACAAAAATGGAATTAATTTTATTTAAGAACTTTAATGTAAATACTATAAACACATGCATTGGGTTTGATATTAATGTTCGAATGAATTGATTTCTAAAATCTGAATAAAATTAAATAAATTTCAAACATAAATCATAAATAACTCGATTAATACTTAATGTTAATACAGTTTTGTTACTTTGATTAGTAATTAGTAAATAGTCTAAAGTCTCAAAGAGAGTCTCAAAGAGTCTATCATTACATTTGTCGATCAATGCCTTCTTTACTATCACATACATTGAGACCAGAAGTAAGTCGTGTGTTCTCAGAGTCGCCGCCATTTCGGTACAGAACGTAGTGTTGGACTATGAAGAGCACATCGAATAGAATCGATACCATTCCTAATCCGAACTTGGTGAAGTTCTTGAAGATGGTTAGCCAATCATCTATTAGTTGTATTGCAATTAGTCATTAATTGTGTTAATTGTATTAAAGCAATAAATACCGTAATTATAAGCCAACAAAAACATCTGAAGAATACTAAGCGAACCACCGGTGAAGTCGAGCAATATATTGCCGATACTCCAGCCCGAAGTCGACTTTCTCTTGTAGTTATACCAAGCCTTTAGACAATTCAATGCAAATATTATAATACAGTAATAAATAATATTAATTATTTGTTTAATGTTTTAATTAATGCCTTATTTGACATATAGTGTAATACCTGTGGAATGTATTTAATAATAGTTATGACGAGTTTGACGTAAGAAAAGAAATACAAATAAGTCAACCAATTGAACCAATCGGTCGTCGGCACCAAAATGGCTAATATTACGGACGCTATGATTACAATGACTAGAAATCCTTTGGCCAATAATGACACCGTTTGGTCTCCTCTCTGACACACATTTAGTTTAGATTTTAGTTTTGAAATAATAAATCAATTCAAGACTTACTTCGTATATAAAACACTGTATTATGACTACAATAGTGGCGAAGACGGCGTGTAATGCGAACACCACATCATTCGCTATAGATTTTATAAACAAAATTTTAAATAAATTATATAAATTGTAAATTTAAGCAAGTGTATATTTATTAAAATACTTTCGACGGGTAATACACTTCTCGGAAATTTGTTTTCGAATTGGCTCTGAATTAATGGCGAAAAATAGAGCGAAACGTTGAAACAGGAATAGCATATAAATCCCCTTTAAGTTAAATTCAGTTAAATTGTGTTCAAGTTATTCGAATATTTTAATAATAAATAAATATTCAATACTTACATAATATTTAAAGAAATAAAATCGAAATTAAGACCAAGTACACTTTTTCGTCTAAAATTAACCCAGATTTGCGGATAGAACGAAATAGACCAAGCTAGAAAATACAACCAACCTATCACAATGCCTGTTGTGTCGATTGCTTTATTTCGACCGACATTTATGCGAACGAACGCCTCTTTTACGCTATAATTCGGTTTTAATTATTTATTCGTTAATTCGAATCGAATTAATAGTCAATTGCAGTCATACTTTACGCGAGTGTTGTTTGTCTTGACTAACAGCGTCTGTCGGCCCGGTTTGGCTCCACTTAACTCGAAATTTACTTTTTTCTGTCCTTCACTTATATAATAAGTTTGTTTCAATCCTTTGATTACATTACAACTGCTATAGTCCTGGTCTTCATCGCACGTCAATTCAAATATGAAAGTTTCGTTCGCACTCTCTCTGCAGTTTCGATATATTTAGTACAAAATCAGAATATTTTTCAAAATAAAAGTAATCAGATTTTAGATTCACCCGGAAGTGCAAAATTCATTCATTCATTCAATTTCCGAATCCCTTATCCATTGATATAGTGATTAAAATTTCGAACTTAAAAACTCTAACTCCCGGTTTATATCTTGCTGATTCTTACAAACTACAAACTAATTATTTTGAGTGAAATTCAATAAAAATGTATTTTTCTGTCAAATGCAAACATTTATTGCAATTAAGATTTTAAAATAAATATTTGACTTAAAAAATATATTCTTAATCTCATCCCTATCTCTATCCCATAAACGAGTAGAGCTCATGTTCTCTGATTAAAGGTTAATAATCGCATACTTGAGATAGAGAGTGAGAGTCGCCTTCTCATCGATTTTGATACTCAGGTCTTGCTTTGAAATTTGCAGTTCTTCTGAAGAAGCGCTTGTGTTTAGTATTAAACCTATAATTAAAACAAATTATATAATCGATATATATTTTGCATAAATAAAGATTAGACTAAAAAAATTGTTGTCTAAACAACGATATATTTTTGATTACTTACATGAAATCAATAAAAGTTTTATTCGGATTGAGTCGAAAGAATTGTTTATCAGTTTAAACATCACTGAACCTAAAGAATACAATATTAATTTATTTGTTTATAATAAATTGTACAAAAATATAGGATTTAAAAAAATTTAATAATTATAAAACAAAAAAAAGTATGAAAACTACAGTAATATTGAGATTAAATTACAATTATTTTGATAAACAATAGGAAATAAATCAATTATTTCGTATAATTTTTGATTAATTACAAAAAACGGAAATTTATAAATGGATACTCAAAACATTTTAATACTAAAAATTTCTAAAAATTTCACCAGCTTAAATAAATAAATAAAATTTGAAGTAAACAAAAAGAACATTTATGAAATACCTGGAGTTTCGCTTCGAAATGGAAAGTCTTATGGCTTATAGCAAGAAAAGACTTGGAATTGAAAGGTCTTTAAACTTTATTTAGTTATAAAAAGCACCGGAAGTTTCAAACAGTATATGAAAACAAGTTTGAAAAACAAAATTTCAAAATTCTTTTTAATCAATTGAAGCGTATATTGTGATGAAAACTAGAATTGAATTCAAAGCTAACTCACACTCAACTCAACTGACATCAGAATTGAGACTGAATTCAACTAAAATATTTCAATTTTTTTAAATACAGTATATCATATAATACTGTATCAGAAAAATGTTTACTACATGTGATAGTAAAAGATGTCACAAAAAAGAAAAAACAGTAAAATGTTATCAAATGCCAACAATTGGTTTGTGCCTAAAGTTATCTCTCGTATCGACTCTTAAATGTCGAGTCGATTACAGAGAAATAGCGATTCTATTGATTTATAAATAAATCTTTTTATCGCTTACAGAGAATGTTTTGAATTTCATAGCTTTCAGTATATTTTTTCATTTAGTTTACTCTCTTTTGAAGCTCGAAACTCGAAAAATGTTTGACATGCTAATTTTTATTCATTTAAACACCAAGTTTAATATAAGTTAAGTTGAAATCAACAGCAATTTAACTTATATAATCTTTTACAATATACTTTAATACAAAAAACCTATAAAATATCTAAAGAAAGTTTCAAGTTGACAATATTTATATTTTACAATTGAGATACGACTTTCGATTATGAGAAGAAGGTTAGATACTAACAAAAAAAATATGTAGATAACTGTGCATGTCTTAAATGTTTAGTAGTTTTAGTATAACCAATTTTAGAAACTTATTTTTCAATTACTCGTAGACCATATACTTATTCTCAGTGATGTTTATTTAAAATTAAAAACTAACCTAGCATAATTTTAGTCACCAAATAAATAATTATATATCAAATTTTAATTATTTCAAAGAAATTATTTAAGTTTAAAAAAAACACGACTTTTAACATAGTTAATTTAGAATAGTTTTATAAGTGTTGGAAATTTGTTTAAAAGTCATAGTCATAGTATGTTTGGGCAAAAGCAGCAAAGATCGAAATCCAAGATGATCCAAATTTAAATGTTAAATAATTGAAAAATATTTAGAATATAGGAAATAATCTAAAAGTCTCTGTAAGTTGTTATGAAATTCTAAATAAAATATGAATTAAAATAATTGATATCAGTTTGAATTTATATTTGAAATGAATCCAATTTAAGGGCAAAAATATTTTATCAAATCATATAAACTGATAAGTTATATAAGTTACGCCAAAACCATCACCTGAGTCCGTTCAGTCGTATTTGCACTGTATATAATCTACCAATGAATTTATAAATAGAGGTTATTGTTTGCTATTAATCGGTTAAACTATTTTAAAGTAATAAATCGTAAAAATTGAAGAAAATTTAACATAATTTAACAATAATTAAATAAGTTAATGACAATTATTTATCAATTGTTTGATAAGAGGTAATAACAATTAATATTATAATCATAAAACAAACTTTTAAAACAAGTAGTTAGGACAAACTGTCACAAGACATTTTATAGCAATTTATATTAAATAAAATATATAAAATTAACTGTAAACACAATGTAGTTTTCAATTCTCTACTTTTAGTATTTGCTTAAAAATTTATTACATAAAATAACCAAAATATTACACATAATTATTAATAAATCGTGTTTTCATATGCAAAAAATATGAAAATATGGTTATTTAATGTTAGTTTTAATTAAAAGCAAAATATTGTTAATTAAGCAATAATTAAAGTTATTATAAAATTGAGTCAATGTTGTTTAAAATACAATATTTAACAGTATATACAAAAAATCTAAAAATAATCTTGAGCACTTATTTCGATTCATCTAATCAATATATTTACAGTTTTTAATCATTAAATATAAATAAATTAATATCCGAATTCCAAATATTTTTAACATTAATTTTGCCAAAAAATTTGCACTAAATTCGCACTAAAATTGATTTCAATGATGAAATGAAATTAGTTTTTAATGTTTGTTTTCATAAACTTTTTAAACTTAAAAAGATTTTAATATAAATTATCAATGATAAAAAATTGTCAAACTACTTTTAAATTTAACCTTGCAAGTGCGTATTCTAATTATTTAGATTACAATATTTGTTGGAAAAAATTAGACAAAATTTCATGAAATTAAAATAATTAATTCAATATAATATTAATTTAAAGTTTAACTATACATACGATTTCTAATGATAAGCAAACACCGATTTAAAGCAAATATTTAATCAAATCAACGATTAAATGAGAATAACTACTACTCTAACAGTTGCACAAAAAATACGGAAATTAATAAAATGACAAAAATATTATATATGATAGGAATTGTTGGAATAAAACTCTCATTAAATTTATTTAACTGTTAAAAACTATACTAATAAGAAACTAGACAATCTAGTTTTAAATTATATTAAATATTTTTAATAAAATAAAATTATTTGTTAAAAAAATATTAATAATAAACTTTTAAAACTTTATGTAAAAAACCTAATTAATTAAGAACTAAATATGTTTTATTACTGAAGCTAAACATGGATTTGAATTAAACACATTTTATGAAACACCTATTGCTTATTATTAATGGTAAAAATGTATTTAAGTTTGTAATTACTAATTAGTATTTCTAAATCGAGTTTATATTTGCCGATAAAAATAGTATTAGATTTGAAACAGTTTTAGCCAAACATGAAATTGATTTAATATAAAACACAAACAAATTGATCAAAACACTAACATGTAAGAAATTGAAATTCAGTTTAGATTTTGAAAGTTAAGAATCTCTTTGAATGACAGGCTATGGATGTGATCACTGATCAGAGATTAGATCCGATTTGAGATTAAAATAAGTTATCAATGATTTGGGAAATGGTTTAGAATTGTATTAATATATTTATTTAAACTATCATTTAAAACAGCAATCAATTGCATAACTATTATAAACAATTTAAATTAAAAATTTAATTCTAGTTTTAATAGTTTAATTGATTTGATTTAAAATATTAATTAATTAATAAAAATATATTAAAACTAAGTCTAAATGAAATACCTATTTGTCATTCATTTGCTATTGTTGTGAAACACTAAAAATATATGCAATAGAAATATGTCAAACATTACTAAACAAAAACAAAAATAGATTTATAGTATAAACAATTTAAAAGTCATTTTATTATATAATCATTTAATGATTATTAAAAAATAATACTTTAATAATGAGATTAAAAATAAATTTAAAAAACTTTAAAATTTCAAAACAAACAAAACTCAAATGACTTTTAAATTCAAAAACAAAACATTTTTTGGTTAACTCATGAATTACGTCGTATATTAATATTCAATGAAACATATGATGTGAATTAATTTTGTTTTTGAATGACATTTGAACGCAATTTAAATAATTTAAGTAAATTAATAAACTATAAAAAGATGAATAATCCACTGAAAGGTAATTGTATTCAAATAATTGTATTAATTGTTTTGTTGACAAATAATTGATTTTAACAGAAATAATGGCAAAACTGTCGCATCAGTCGAATAGCAGTCAAATACGCGCCGCATGTGTTAAGTGTGGATACCGTTAGTAGTCATTGATTTGATGATATAATACTAATTTTGTACTTTATTTAATTTAATGTAATTATATGTATAATTGAATGCCTGTATAGCCGGCCACTTTACATACCAGTGCCGAAACTTCCAGCGCGTAAACCCATCGCAAGATATCGTATTAGACGTGAGTTCCACCAGTTCTGACACTGATAGCGACAATGAAGTGTCGAAGTCTTTAGCTCAAACTGTTATGAATGTCACGAAAGCGGATCCAATCCAACCATCGAGTAGTGGCAGACATTCGGGTGAAAAACGAGTTAAAAAGTATGTTATTATTGGTTAACAACATATTTCTAATTTTGAAATACATTAATAACTAGTCATAGATTATCGACACTCTTTTGCACAAACCAAATGATCAATACAGTAATACAGTGCTTGTGCTTGTTTAAATATTGAAGCTAAATTTATACTTACAAGTTAGCCGGCAAACTTTTTTTTATTTATTTTCAAATTGTTTTTAATATTAGTATATAAACGAATCATAGAAACGAAGAAATCAAACTTAACCGGAGTGTAAGTGATGTTCCGCTCCTGTAGCTACCATTTGGAACAATAATTATTGTACTATTATGTAAAATACTATGCTTATCGTATTTTCTCTCATAAAGTTGCATGCAATAATATCTAAATTTAACATGTTAATTTAGTTTGTTAAAAATATACCGCAACTCTATCCGAATAGAATTGCATCCCTTGTGTAAAATACACAAATAGTTGCATCAAATAATTAAACAATAGATATAAATCAATTATCATTTGAATCATAATCTCGATATCATAATTGGCTCTTCGAGTATATCGAGAACCGAATTGATCCTCTCTTCTACCGAAACTTCGGTTAAATCATTTATAATTTGATGTCTCAATGCAAGTCTTGAGAAATTGTTTTGAAATTACTTTTGTTTTTGTTCAACAGAAAAAGCATTGATTTAACAGGAAATAACTGAAATTTTCTAAACTTTTTACAGTTTTTAATATATTGGATAAAATTTCAACTTATGTCTCAAAAACCGGCGCAACTCTATTCGAATATAATTGCACCCCTTTGTAAAATTCAGATATAATTGCATGCAACTTTATTAGAGAGAATACGGTAGTTTGTTACCGTATAATTTTTTAACTACATATGATTATAGTATATAATAGCTGTATATCTAAACGCACGTGTTGTGATAAACCGGATAATTTAGTTTAAAACTATGTTTTCCATTAATTATGGGTAGGCTGTAGTATAGTATACGGTATGGGCATAGCGGTAGGCTCACTGATTATAGTATTTTACAAACCTGATATTGTGATGCTGGTTTTTTTGTAATTTTAATTGTTTACAAAAATTTTAATGTTTTTTTTGGGTTAAATTTTTAGACATAAAAAGAAAACTAAATCTAAATCACATAAAAAGCATAAGAGAAGGCACCGGAGCTCCAGTTCACCCGATTTGAAACCGAAAAGAAGCCGAAGTAGGTCTAGAAGTAGAGACAGACATCAGAAGTCACCCACGACTGACAGCAATGATAGTGAAGAGCATCGAAAAGATCGACACAAATCCAAACACAAAAGAAAGCATAAGTCAAGCGATAAAGACAGACATTGAGACATTATTGGCATTCATTGCATCGTTTCATTCATTCTTTGTTTTTAATTATTATATTTAATGAGATTTTAGTTTTAAAATCAATCGAAACAATCATTTCATTACAATTCTATTTTAATTTGTGTAAAATCTGACATAACTTTTGTTGTAATCAATGAACTAACTCTACATTAAGTCAAGAAGTTTATTAAACTTGAATTTCATCAAAATTTTCCATTAAATTAATGTTTTTCTGCTTATTATTATAGAAATATTGCGAAACTTTATGTTTGCAGTCATTTCAATAAGATCTTGAATTCTAATGAATAAAAATTTTTGATTTTCTTAAAATTGAGTCCAAGTCCTGCCAATAATAAACTAATTTTGAGATAAACTTCTGGGTCTGAAGTTCAATGAGTAATCCAAACAAATATAGTTATTCAATGATAAAATAATTTTTAAATGATTTGCTTTTTGAATAACTGTTTCAAAAAATTTAGTTGAGAAGACTGCGCGTCGTTTCGATTAATCTAAATCTAAGACAAATATATGCGTAATATATCTGATATTTGTATTCAGTTTAAACGATATGATAAACTCAACTAAAATTGATATTTTGTTCCTATAATTCGATTCTAATTTAATAAGTTTTTAAAAAGTGTTTTGTTTTGACAAATGTTTGAAGTCATGAGTAAATTGAAGCTAACTTTGCTTTTTATATTATTTACTATATTTGGAACTCAAATATCAAAAATGTTTGTCGATTCGAAAGCACAGTTATGTCGTCCGCCGCCCAAATGGACTGTAGGCAATGGAAGTGGAAGTGACCCAATGGCCGAGTCCAGGGGTAACGTAACTTTGGTCACACTAATCAACGCCTCGTATCGGTATATTATTATATTTTTTATATTAAATTATTGTCAAATTGTATAAGAATTAAGAAAAAATTGTGATTTGTTTAGGTTTGGTCTGAAACAGGCCTCTAGTTTGGAGAATATGCTTAGATTTTTGAGAAAGTCTGGACTAAAAGACATTTATTTTATTATAATTAATTCGAAAGATATCGACGCAAAAGAAAAATTGAGTGAACTTTCAGTTAAGGTTTCTTTCGGTGTTTATCAAGAATCTGAAGACGATTTGGTTTGGGATGTATTGGATGGCGGGAAGGATGACATGTTTATCTATGACAGGTTTGCCTAATGTTTATTCGATCGACTATTGCTGTAATGCAATCATTATTTGAAGTTTAATTTATATATTGGTTGCGAATACATAAATTGTAAGTTTGCACAATAGCATGGATAACTTAAAACTAGATATACTCTATTTTGAAACTTGTTATTATTATGAGCAATGTCGTTTAAATCAAACTTGGATCTATTGCAATATTTTTGATAATGTCACATTATATAATATACAAAACATTTTTGCTTTTATTATATAATATATTATTTATTATTCTAGTATTATTACAAATGATTATTTAAAAACATGGTTTAAATTTGCAACTTTTAATAGTTAGTTAAAAATAACAAAATAGAGTATTTCTAATTTGAATTTAGCAACTATTGTGCTGAAATGATAGAAATGTTGCATGTTTAAAAGTAATACAGGTAATTGTAATTTATAGATGAATTTAATCAAACAATTATTGATTGCCTAATAGATGCGGTCAATTGACGTATTACATACCGTTCCCTCTGAGCATAATCCATGCCCAGCAGCCCATACTTCAAGCGGCGCTTCTGTCGACCTATTTCGACAATCCTTGTGGTGAGTCGTGCGACTCAATCGAACCAGTTATCAGTTCAACGACAACCCGGGCCAGCACTATAGGCAATGTCAGCGCTGGCACTACTGTCAGTCCGCGTACGGGTAGTCTAGGTTTGAATGAAAGTGAGATTAACTTAACTTTGGATCAAGATTTAAGCCAAACCAGAGATAATGAACTGAATGCGAGTGCTATTGATCTGAAAGGCGATCGAGTGTTCACTTACGAGACGACAGAAACCAGTGATTTATTGATTGTCGAAGAAATAAGTGGTTCTGGAAGTG